>CAUYON010054677.1:0-11044 GCA_963573935.1 Arctocebus calabarensis
TTAAAGTCTATCTATAGTTTGCCATAAAGATTAGGTATTTTAGCATATAAGACTATCTTAGAAATCAAAAAGAAAACAAAGAACAATAATTTTTAATGAGCAAAAGATATGAGTTAATTACCAAAAACTACAAGAATATTGTTACATTAAGAAAAATATTGCTTTGCTAATAAATAAAGAAATGCAAATTCAAACAAAGACATACCAATTTGTTGCTCACCAGACCAAAAAAAGTGATAATTTTCAATGTTTGTCATATATTTCAGTTTTAAATAGGTATATCTTTTTGAAAACAAGTGGACAGTTGTACCACCAATTTCTCTTGTTACTTATTAAGAAAATAATTGGATAGATATTCAAATGTTTATATATACCCATGTCAACTAGCATTGTTTTTTAAAGACAAAAACCTAAATATGCAAGTTTGGCATTAGTGGAATACATTTTAGAGCATCTGTAAAGTTGAATATCATGTAACTGTTAACAACTGTCATGAAGACTTGACATTAACACGCATAGAAAGATGGCCTAATGTACTCTTAAGGAGTAGAAATTTGTTTTTTAAATATGCATATTATAATTCATTTTGGAACCTATTAAATGAATATTTTGCAAAAAAGAATCTGAAATGAAATATCCAAGTGCATCAGAGATTATCTCTGAGGAGTCAAATTGTTCTTATGTCCTTTCCTTTTATTTACACCATCTAAAGTTTCTACAATAAATATCTATGAGATTTGTAAAGAAAAATCTTTTATTGGACATGTAAAAAATCTAAAGCTTAGATTAAATTATGAATTTATATGTATACAAAATGTTTAAGAGAAAGCTAATATTAAACAATAATTTAATAAATAACTTTTATACAAAAAGCGTTCTGAGCTAGAAATTCGTGCTGTATTCCAATTTGTCTTTTCTATTCTTTTCTGTTCTTTTCTTTCTTTCTTTTTTTTTTTTTTGAGACTCAATCTGTTGCCCTGGGTAGAGTCCTGTGATGTCATAGCTCACTGCAACCTCAAACTTTCTGGCTCAAGCAATCCCCTTGCCTCAGCCTCCCAAGTAGCTTGGACTACAGGTGTCCACCACAATACTGGGCTAGTTTTAGTAGAGATGGAATCTCACTCTTGCTCAGGCTGGTCTATAATTCCTGAGCTCAAGCTATCCTCCTGCCTTGGCCTCCCAGAGTGCTAGGATCACACGCATGAGCCACTGTGCCGAGTTATATTCCAATTTTTAAAAAGAAGAAACATTTTCAGTAAGAAGGAGATGTAAAAAAGAGTCTATAATTCTTTTCAATCACTAGAAGAACAGGTAAAACATAAATAATCCAAAAATCTAATCAGATTCACAAAATTCAGATACTCTTTGTTGCACACTCTTTTTGGTGAAGATACTCTGCTGTCCCCATTTATTAATTAATTAAATTTGAAATTAATATGAGGGTACAAATTTTTAGGGTAGAGTTTCACTTCTAAGGCAAAGTTGTACTTGAGCCCTTCACTAAGGCTCACATTGAATATCCTCACATTGTGCACATTAGGTGATTGAAACTTTCATTATAAAAGAGGTACACTATTTCTCTAATTTCTGAATGAGAGCCTTCTTTGATGTGGCCATATCAAAATAACTATTAATGGTATCATACAGGTTATCATGGATTAGCATGTATAGTAGTTTATCATATTCATCTTTGAACATGTTTAAATCACAGGTTTCTATGTCCTACCCCAGATCTACTGAGTCCGAATCACTAGGCTGTTTGAGTGACAAGTTGGATTTGGAAATTACTACACTGTGTTACTCAAGATATTCTTTGAAAGACTTAAAGTAGAGGAGGGATGTAGTTTAAAGGCTGTAGACTTGCAATGATATAGGATGTGTAAGTCTAGAGATCTAATACACATCTAGAGAACTATAGCTAATAACAGTGTATTATATATTGAAAATTTGCTGAGACTAAATTTTAGGTGCCATTACCACATACACACACAAAAAGCAACTATGAAAAGTGATGGAGGGTGGCACCTGTGGCTCAGTGATTAGGGCGCTGGCCCCATATACCGAGGGTGGCGGGTTCAAACCCAGCCCCTGCAGAACTGTAACAAAAAAATAGCCAGACGTTGTGGCGGGCTCCCATAGGCCCAGCTATTCGGGAGGCTGAGGCAGGAGAATCGCCTAAGCCCAGGAGTTGGAGGTTGCTGTGAACTGTGACACGACAGCACTCTACCAAGGCTTATAAAGTGAGACTCTGTCTCCACAAAAAAGAAAAGAAAAGAAAAGTGATGGATATGTTAATTTCTTTACCTATAGTAATCATCTCACTAGGTCTATATATATTAATGCATCATATTACATACCTTACATATATACAGTGAAATAGAAATTTAAAAAGTCAAAAGAAGACGAGATAGAAATCTTTCTCTAGTCTGTGTTTTGCTCTCCTGAGATATTAGTATCTTAAAGCAAATGTGGTCTTTAAGCCTGGTAAGAAAGCCTGAGTTCTGGGTTCTGCCGTTTAGAAGGCCCTGCATATCTCAGCACATAACAATTACATTTGTTTTTCTTTTTCTTTTTTACAGGTTCAATATACTTTATCTTTCTTGTATAAAAATGCTTGCTGCACAGATTCTGGTGTGGGTCTTGACAGGGTGGTCAGTGAGTTCCTGGCAGGGAGACTTGGTGAATACAGTCTCTTTCCAAAGGTCAGGAGTCAGATAGCTATAGATCTTGGAGATGTCATCACAAGTGGCCTTGGCAAAGTTGCTCTGGGTGCGGTGCAGCCACTAGCTGTGGTGTAGCAGCATTGATGCTGGTCATCTGCAGCAGCTTCTTAGGCACAGAGACTGAGACAATGCCAGTTCCTCTGGGGCAGGGATGAGACATACCAGCACAGGGCCACAGCAGCTTGTCCCCTGCTGATCTTGTTCCTCCAGGACCCTCTCCACACTGGCACAATGGAGAGGCTGGCCTAGTTAATGGCTTCTAGGATGGCAGGAGCTACCTCTTTGGAGCACTTACCACCCAGACCAATGTGTTCATAATAGTCTCTGATGGCAACAAACACCTTGAACCTAGTCTGCTGGCCCATGTGGGTCTGCTTTTTCATTGGCATCAACTTTAAAACGTCCTCCTTGAGAGATGCCCCCAGGAAAGAGTCAATGATCTCAGGATCCTTGATGGGTTTCCTTTAGGGCATTGGATCCTCATGCCCTTGACCAGGCAGTCCAGCTTGGTGACAGGTATCCATTCCTGCTTGACCTCAACTCAACAGGAGCTCCATGACCCATATCCAAATGCCACCACCAAAACCCCCATGGAAGCCACCAAGTCTCACATGCCAGAGCCCCCTGCCTGCTGCACCAGTGTCATCTGCCATGTGTATTTTCTCAAAGAACAACAATGATGTTTCTTAAGGAAAATTGAATGCCTTTCTCACTCAAGATCCAATACTCAATACCAGCAGAGTGGAATTTGTACGTCTTTAATATAGGCAATACAGTCTTACATAACAAATAGCATTTCCCAGGAGTGCCAAGAGTCCATGTTCTTCTTTTCTTTATTTTCCAATTTATGGTTCTGCAGAGATGCATGAATTAGCAGAGTATTCACAACTGTTACATAGGGTGGCTCAGGAACATTTTGTAATATTAAATAATTCATATTACTCTTAAATGCATGTATATATTATATATGTGTGTCTGTATGTTCCAATTTTTTCATTTCAAAAGTATTAAAGTAAAAGTCATCAGCAAGGTGACAGGCTGCTGTGGCCCCACATTTTACTTAAAATGGTAGATGGATTTTAACAGTTAAGTATTTGAACATATAATGTAAAGTCTTTCATAGTCTTGTCATAGGATTCGCAAATGTGAGGGATAGGTCTGCTTTTAGTCAATCTGCGATTAATTCAGAATATGTCTTCTGCAATTCAAACGTGATTTTATAATGTCCCATCTCAGTAAGAATAGGTCTGTAAGACCAACCTTACTGTGCAGTGACTTTCTCTTTTGGCTAGCCTGACTATCCCAACTTTATTTTCCAATGACTTATGTGTCTGTTCGTGTATTGATCTGATGAGCTGTAATCTTACTGATATATACAGATTTCTGTAAGCAACTGTAAAACTTTTTAGATCAAATCACAACTTGGTAAGAGAAAAACATATCTTTTTAGAAATGAAATAGGTGAGAAAGTAAGATGAGGGAGGAAGGAAAGGGTAGAAAAAGAAAGACGATTCAAAGGAAGATATGCCTAAGTCAGATAGCTATAAATTGGTAGAACACAAATTTGAATCCAGTTCTGTCTTCCATTTCAATTGATATTTCATTGTGTCACATTGTCAGTGTATTTTTTATCAGCCAATATCATCAATGTCATCACTATCATTGTTAAAGAATATACTCCAATATATGGAAGTAATTTTTCCAATTTAAAATTCAATTTAAAAAATGTTAATATTATTAAAAAACTTTAAACATTTAGTAACCATCCATTTGCTTTAGAATTATCATCATTATGAATATCAGTTATCATTGTATATTATATACAGGTGGTCCTAGTCATTCAAATATTTGATTTTCATATAATTATCAAATTCACCCCTTCATTCATTAATTGATTCACTTATCAAAATATTTGCTTGATAGTTGAGCACTTATAGTACTTAGAAAATAGCAATGAACTGTAAAAGACAAAAATCTTTGTTCCCCCTTAACTTATTTCCTATGAGGATACAGATTTTAAGAAAAAAAGATTGTTAAAAATCAGTACACATACTATGTTAAAGTACACATAGGTAATGAGTGTTATAGGAAAAAGAAAAATTAGAAGGAGGTAAGGACTAATAAGAGTCTTGAGTTAGTTGAGCCGGAATTGCAACTTTAAATAAATAGGATGGTCAGGTGACATCTCGCTTAAATAAAGTTTAAATGAAATCTTGATAGAGGTCATATAAGTGGATATTTGGGACAGGAACCTTCCAGGCAAAAGTAATGGTCAACGTAAAAAAGCAGGAGTGGGTGGGAGCCCAATAGCAGTAGAGTAAGCAACATCCCTAAACCATCCTTTCTGCCTCAGATTAGATCCTTTGTTAAACAGCTGATCAATGATGATATTTGTCTTTAGCACAGTATTGCTTTCTGGCTTATGCTTGTAAGATAGCTGCAAGGAAGTGTGTTTGCACTGGGGCTGCCCATGTAGCACAGCTGCAGGAATGAGCTCTACCCTATTGGAAGCCATTGGATAGCTGAGCTCCATGAGTCTGTCTACCCAGCTCAGTCTCAGCTCCAACAAATGCCATGGCTTCAACCTTCCTGAAGTTTTCATTGTCTTCAGTTTCTCCATACGCATTGGATGGTGGAACCAAAACCAGACTTGAGCTTATGGGGAGGCTTATGGTATACACTAAAGGGATTTTTAAAGTCTACTCACCCATGTACTCCATCCAGGTAAGTCTCCTAGAGGAGAGGTTTAAAAATTGGACCTATCTTTCAATTTTTTTCCAACAAAATCCCATTGGATTTTCCATGTCCAATGAGAATATTATTGGAAGGCCAGGCTGGTAGGTTCCCAGAGACTTGCAAAGTTTTCATATGTGTGGTTGCTTAGGAACAAAAGGGGGCATTTCATAAATTCAACTTCGTTCATCATGCTGTGACTCTCTGGGAATGGAACATTGCCTTCAACGTGAAACTCTAATTTTGCAATTCTGAGTCATGAATATTCAAACAAATTTTCAGAAATACAGTTGTGAAATTAGGAGACCCGCCTGCAATTTTTATTCTTATGGTAAAGTTTTCTTGTTTGTTCCTGTGGTGGTGCAATTTTCGCCACTTATAGTGTTCTCTCTCCCTTTGCCCTTTTCTTGCTTGCTGCTTATGATATGGAAAGCATTTTAGACTGGACATCAGTATCCTACTATGGCTTTGATTGTGTCTCAGACAAATCACTTAAGTAGCTGAATGTGGTGGCACGTGCCTGTAGTCCCAAGCTACTCCTGAGAGAGAAGAATTGCTTAGCCCCAAGTTTGATGTTGCTTGAGTAGGCTGAGGCACTCTAGTCCAAGTAGATGATAGAGTGAGACTCTGTCTCAAAAAACCAACAAAACTTTTATATACAAAAGAAAAAATGCTTAAGTCTACATGGACGAGAAGCTAGTTTACTAATGACACAGGAGTTTTAGCAAAATGTAATGTGATGCTGGAGTTTTTAAGCTCCGTGGTAAACAACTTAACTTAATCATAAAATAGCATTATTAATTGTTGTCAGACTGACAACTTACTCCTAAAAAATGTTTGGATTAGGCTCTTTTCTAGAGACCGAAATACAGTGAAGATAGGCATCAAAAAACTGGGCATCCATGAGCAGGTCAAACAACATGTTAAGTTTAGCATCCTGGATTTGTTCTCATTGCAGTGACTACCGTGGGAGAAATCTTGCATCCTTCCTCTTTAGGATGTAACACCTCTGTGATTACAAAGAGAACAGTTGGGCTTTAAAAAAATGTTGTGTGTTGACCTTGTGATTAAAAATTTTTTATTGTTTAGAAGTTGACTCTCTCTCTTTCTCTCTCTCTCTCTCTCTCATTACCTATCTCTTTCTCTATTTCATTCTTTCTCAGCTTGTTGCTACCTCCGGAAATAGAAATCATACAGTAACACAACTTTTAGTGGAGAATTTTTTAATGTTAATATCAGCATTGAAAACCAAAAAGAAAAAGTCATTAATTAACAGGCTTATTTTTTTGCTCACTTTAAATTCCCCTTTGATTTCTTTGAAAATAATTCTCCTTGGGTTTACACCTAGGAAAAAGGCTTTTTTGATGGGGTTTGCTTCATCTGTTTAGCAAGGCCTGCAAAACTCACTGGTATTTCCTATCTCCAAGCTAGATGTGTGCAAATCTCTACTCGCGATAAAAAGGAGGACATATTCACAAAGGCACTGGGCTCCATCTGGTGAAAATTACTGACTGTGAGAAAGAGAATAATCTATTGTTGAATTTACTGGACCTTTTGTTTTTGGCTTTCTTTCTGTGTTTCTTTCAAATATAGCTTCTATAGTGAGGATGGTGGAATAAGAGGAAGAGAAGAGTCGGGGGCGGGGGGTAGAGAAAGGAGAAGGGTTAAGGGATAAAAGCCAGAAAAATAATCTTGCAATATATCTTATAGGAAATACTTCTTTTGAATCAGACTGAACTGATAAAACTCTGAGCTTTCTGGGTTGAGGGAGGGGGAGGATGTAAGAAAGAAAGAAATACATTCCTTTGCCTTGGGAATTACAGACCCCGAGGCTCTCAAGTGAAAAACTAATGAGTGAATCAAGTGAAATGCATGATTACACCCTCTACAGCTTTAATTTGAGGGCAGTTTTTATTAAATCACAAATGAGATTATTGCCCATCCCCAAGAAAACAGCAGAGAAGAGAAGTGTTTGTCCCCCCAGGAAAGCAAAACCAATACACTAACTCTTTTTGGTAGGGGCTCACTTCTGTTGTCTGCTTTCTAAAAGTGATATCAGTAGTTTAGAAATCCCTGGTGTAGGGTGAATAGTCTTTCATTGAAAAAAAAAAAAAAACTTATATAACAGTCTAGATTTGGATATAGCCGCATGGACATTTGGGTAAAGGTAATTTATTTCTTAGTTCCAGAGTCCACTTATACTTACATTATATAGAGATGTGTTTGTTTATATACATATGTACATAGACATTCAAATAAATATGAAAACCCTTTTGAAAGGAGAAAAAAATGATTGTTTGTCACATGCAAAAGCTAAAGCAATGTTTCATAGAGTATTATCCAGGGACAAGCTACTTCAGAATTACCAGAAGATGTCTATTAAAATGCAAATTTTTAGGTGGCTGCAGACCCAGTGAATCAGAATTTTAGCCATGGGTTTTAGTTTGTGCCTAGATGGGATATGAGGAGCATTTTTTTAGCAAGCAAATCAGGTCATTCTGATGTGCATTAAAGTTTGTGAACCACTGCTCTAAATGTGCCTTGGGATCGAATTGTAGCTCCAGCTGATGTGTACAAATTAGGCACATTTACTGAGCACTGTATTAACTCACAGGTGACAAACATCAGAATGTGGGCAGCCACGGGAAAAGATTATGTGTGTGTCAGAGAAGAATTCCTCTGCCTTAGTGCAGACACTGCTGCTATTAAATCTGTGTAGAATCCAACCATTCCATTCCATTTTCAGTTATCACCGCACAGGGGACATGGAGAGATCGGGCATGGATTCACTCACAGTCTGCTGGTCTGAAAAGATCTGGGCAAGGGAATCACATAATATAATTTCTCTGAGTCAAAATACCTGAACTCAGTTGCTGAATGCATTGCTATCTCTTGCATTTATCAAATACTTCTTGCATGCAAAGCCTACTCAGGGAGATTTTGTGATTATTACCCTAATAGACACAAATTATAATATTTTCTTTTGGTGAATTCATACCCAAATCTGATTCTGGCACTGGAAATGAAGGAGAAATTAAGGAAACACTATGACCATGGCTTGGCAGAAGAGAAAGCTGGAATTGTAGCAGTTGTCTATAAGTTTCCTACATTTCTCATTTTTTTAGTGATAATAAATGGTATATATGTTTATGAATACATGGGTAGATGAATAACTGTGTCTGTTACTTCCAAATATTTTTAATAATGAAATTTACACACTAAAATTAGTACATCTGAAAAAACACTCCTTTCACAGAAATGAAATGGAGTGGTGATAATTTGACAATATGATATACAGTAGAATCTCTATAAGTTGACTATAACAAACTGGTCAACATACGGAGGGGGTCAACATAAGGAACTAGGCCTACTGTACTGATACGTACATGTGGTGGGTGCCCAGTCTATGAAAATTAGGTCAAGTTAAGGAGGTGGTCAATGTAGGGTGGGGTTCAACTATGGAGGTTCTACTGTATATATTCAGATAGTATTAATATATATGAAAGATCAATGAAAGTCCAGAACAGTCAAATTATATCCCATTTTTTCATTTCAATAATTTTACTTGAAGAAAAATTGCTTACCACATGAAACTTCTGGGAGTTGAAAGGAGAAAACTGGTAATTTTGGAAGTTCAAACATAGTAAGTGGACGGTAGTGAGTAAAATTGGGAAATGAGAGAGGCAAGAAATGAGTGAGCTATAACTGACTGAATACTACTGAATGATTGAATTGTTCAATTTTTGAATTTATGCTCTGTTTATTATTTCTGACATTACATCCATTGTTCTTCTACCTTCCTGGAGAGCAGAAATTAACAGCCACAAGTCAATTCTGTCTCTTTCTTCCCTAATCATGTGTATTATCAACAAAGCAGATGGCTAATAAGGCAGTTACTATAAGTGCACAGAACAGAGAAGGTAAACTTTCAAGGAGAGAATTCCTTCTGAAAAAGATCTTACCCTTCTGAGGCAAGATCTGAGAAAACCCCCTTGCCCTTCATTCACCATAATTCTATGAGTTAGGTCTACACACTTGGAGAATCAAATGAACAAGTGTAATCACCAGGTTTAAATGTATCGAGCAATGAACCAAAAATGAAAAGGAAATTTCCATTTTGTTTGCCGTGCATTCAATACTGCAGAGAAACAGGAATGTGAATATTTTTTGGCAGTTCAACCTATCTCTAGGAATATCTGGAGATAAGAATATTTTAAATTTACACACAACTCAGGTTTCTTTTAACCAGTGCCTCGTGAACACAGACACCAGACTATGAGGGGGTAGTGACATGATCACATGAACATTCTGAAGGGAGATGCCCCACATTTCAACTTCTGTATGTACTTTCAAATACATCTTAGTGTTGGGGAGAACCCTAAGTTTTAGAGATTTGTGTTAAAGCTATTTTATTGGTATCAGATCTTAAAAGAATCCTGAATAGAAATGTTTTTCTTTAAGGCTAGACTATTTAAAAATGAGACAGCTGGATGCCATCATATGGAATAATCTAGTAGGTCTCTATCTTGTTCCCAGGACACCCACTCATTTCAAAGCAAATTTGAAAAGAGTAGACACAAAAGTCTGCATATCCATGAAAGGAGGTAGTGAGACCAGTCAGAATATGTTGTATTTCAAGGAAGCTTGGGTTCAACCTGAATATTGTTTGTCATTCCCTATGGAATCTGAAGTTTTCAGAGCCCTGAATTAATTTAAGAACTATCAATTTAGCATGTTAGTCTTCCATAGCCTTTGAATCTTTGGAGGATAAATTAGGAATCTTATTTCATTCATCTTTGTATTTTCAGTGCCTATATAGTGCTTAGTTCAGAATGTCAGACTATGAACTGCTTTTTGAAAAAGATTCATTCATGATTATCACACTCAAGGAGAAACCTAACAACCTCTTTCACCAGGAATCATCACCTAAGAATGACTAATTAGAGGGAGGAGCCAAGATGGGGGTCTGTAGCCAGCTTTCTGCAGACGCTCCTGTCCAGAAGGAGAGTTAAAGGACAGAAATTTAGAGAGAAAGCCAATGGTTTGGAACTGAGCCAAGAGACAAGGTTGAGGAACGCACATCAACCCTGCTGGAGCGACCTATGACCCCCAAAGATACAAATAAAAGGGACAGAGCACATCGCCAAGCGGACGGGAGTCCCCTCCCCCAAGAGAACAGCTCGCAGTATACGCCATACCTCCATACAAACAAGCGAGCAGAGTTCAGATGTCCTCCCACTCTACCCCACGGGAGAGCCCCTCTAAAAACCAGACCTCATTCCCCTGTGCTGCGGCACTCTCCTGCCAGGCATAAAGTGTCATAAAGCTGTATAAAACTGTATATGTTCTCTACCTGCAAGTTGGAACTCCCCGCACTCCCCTCCACTCTATCCCTGAGGTTTGGAGGTCTCTCCCCCATGGAGTCCAGATTCTTGAACACTTTCTCGAGGGGTGTGGACAGGGCGTGGGTTGCTGCTGGTCTGTGCCGTTCTCCCGGCTTGGGAGCGGTGAGAATAAGCCGAAAAGCGGCTGGCCGGCTGGCTTTGCTGAATTTCGGCCACACCTGGCCCTCAGGGGATGACAGCGGA
>CAUYON010054678.1:0-46169 GCA_963573935.1 Arctocebus calabarensis
TGTATAACCAAGGAAGAATTATTTAATATCTTTGAACCTCAATTTCCTCATATGAAAATTGGGATTAAAATTTATACCTCTCAGGCAGATTGTTGAATATTCAATAAAATAGTGACCAATAAAGTGGCAAACCAGTTTCACAAACAATGTACAACTGTGCCCTAATGTGGAAACCTGAGAGTGTGTGTGTGTGTGTTTACACGTGAGTTAAGTCTGTGTGTGCATATGAGAGTGTGTTTGTTTTGACAGATGGGGGGTAGGGAATAGAAACGCATGCCTGAGTATTTCCCCTATGGTTACCCATAGAAGAATACAAAGGAAGTTCTTTTTCTTCTTAGTAATGAGGTTCTTTACATTGTATCCCAAAAGTTGGTAAAATATTTAAAAAGTATTTCTAAAATTACTCTTTGCTATTAGACACTGAAAACACTGAAAACATCCTTTGACTTATAGCCACCTTTCAATAAATATGAATTCCTTTCTCAACTACTCCCAATTCATTATTGAAATTCAGTGAAACAGGGTGGAGCCTGTGGCTCAAAGGAGTGGGGCACTGGCCCCATATGCCTGGAAGTGGTGGGTTTAGGCCCAGCCCCGGCCAAAAACAACAAAAAAAAAAAAAAAAGAAAAAAAAAAGAAATTCAATGAAACATTTCTGGATAAAAATGCCTTCAATTTTAGGAAGTAAAACTCATTCTTCTGTTTCAAAATGCCAAAATGTGCTTTAAATTTTCCTTAGTCTAATTTACTATTATGATAAAACTTGCTTATGCATAAAAATGTAGCAGGATATCTTTTTTTTTTATAATTTTATTGAATCATAATTCTGTACATTGGTGCAATCATAGGGCACGATTGATATACATTCAGAAATGTTTTGATCATACTGTTACAGATAGCCTTCATGGCATTTTCTTGATCACTATATAAAGACATTGATACTCTACATTTAATAAGTTTCCCCAGTACCCTGCTAAGTTTTAACCATTTGTAGTGCTTTATTTTTTCCCTAAAAAAAAAAAAAAAAATCTCTGAAAGAAGATTCTTTAGTGTGGCCTACATAGATATAGGCAGGTGGAACATTTAAATTTGTCATATCTTGGTCTGTGATTCCAACCTTTGGAAAGGGGGGAAAAGTTAGCCACATAACTAGGGTACCATGACAGATACTATGCTTAATCCGAGCCAGAGATTTGAGGCAAAGGATTGCGGTCCTCAGGAACTAAAAAAAAGGAAGGAGGGGAAAGCTTTTTTTTTTTTTTTTAATGGACCACTTCACGAATTTGCGTGTCATCCTTGAACAGGGGCCGGGCTAATCTTCTCTGTATTGTTCCAATATTCGGATATGTGCTGCCAAAGTGAGCACTTTTTTTTTTTTTAACTCCATAGACTTTCTTTAGTAATATTTGTGTGCTTTGTGATTGTGTTTTGGGAACAGTATCTATCCCATTATAGTTCAATGTTAATGCATCTAGAGCTCTTTACTAAGGCAGTCTGTTACGACGAGGCTGCTCACTGATTACTAAGTTGGTTCAAGTAGACTTTCATTCAGGTCTCCGTAATAAGCGCTCTGTCTAGTTGATAAATCTCCACACTGAACACAAACGTTGTTATTTGTCATCTACTAACTGTTTTAATGGGCCGTTCCTCATGGTCTTTAACACCTATCAATTGATCTCTAGGACTCAGATGTCCCACTGCAACCCAGCTATGTTCAAAGAACCTAAGTTTAAATGAACTACAATACTAAAGAAGAAAAAGCCCATTAATTTGCTCCAGGGATAGAAAAATATTAAGCACATTAATGAAGGTGTGAACAACAAAAAATGGCTCAGGGCTGCTATTTTTCTCCACTGCAGAAATATTATAATCAATCCAGACAGTTATATCTTCAGTTCTTCAGGTTTTAATAAAGGTAAGTCTAAGTATTCTATTTAGACTTTCAGACCATTACATCTTGAACTATCAGAAATAATCAGATACGTTTTAAATCAGCTAGGAGATAAACTGATCGATTTCATGCTTGTAAAACATAAACTCTAGAGGTAGCTTAATTTTCCCATTCATCATTTGTGATCATTTTCCCAGTTCTTCTTGGCCTTAAAAACTACATCAGACTAAGATTTCCCTTCAGCAGACTGGCAGGTCTAAGCCATTTAATACAAATAAAACCCAAAATGCTTAGAAATGAAATGAGTTGTTTTTTTTCTTTAAGAGGTTGGGAGCATCACACTTATGTCCTAAGAGCACAAAAGGATAGGCCTCCTTCTTTATCTGCCAGTGTGTGGTGGCAACATTAGCACATACGTGTTTTATGCCTGTTGTACCCATGTGACTATAGAATCCAGACTCTAGAACTGAATAAAGTTTGGGTGGGAGGAAGAGCATGTGCTATTAGGAAAAATCATCCTTTTCCTTTATCATCTAGCTCTGCAGAAGCTTTTCCTTTGGAAAGTGCTCAGACACAGATCAAATGTGATAATAAAGGTTCACTATCTGAACAGGTCTGCCCTAGAAAGAGTGCTTTGGAAATTCGAGGTGGGAAAGAAAGGCAGCCTGTGCCAGAAACTGATTAAATTTCAGTCATCTATCCAAAGCAGTCCCCAGTTGCTTGTAAAATGCTCCATATAATTACAGTAACTACGGATTTTAAAGGAATTTACACATTAGCCTTTATCAAGGGACTTTCTTTGTGGGTGCATTTCTACTTTAAAATCAATATCCCTAAAATAAACTTTAATAAGATTTATTAATTTTATCTATGTGGACCTTTTAAAAGTCAATATCAAATATCTTTCTCCAGATTCTTCTTGGCATTTGGAGAAGCTTAGATATAATCAAATGTCATGCCCTCTTTTTGTTAAACGATCATTGTTCTATGACTTTACTCTTGTATACAACTTAGCCCTATGTTTAAACTTTGAAAGAGTTGTGAATCAATACTAAAGACTGCTTAAAATGTGTGGGTCATCATGACACATGATCTCAGTACTGTGGACAAGGCCCATTAGTTGCTTCGTGAGCAATTATCTTGCTCAGTGTTAGATTTGAATAACCCAGGAAAGAAGTTTGACAGCCCCCAGCTGACCCACCGCTAGGGTGACTGAAATCACTTCTTCAAAACAGTCTACAGGCTCAGGGAACAAAAAACAAAAAGCCCTTTAGAAAGTAGCGTCCCAGAGAAGAACAGGACTACTACCTTTCATTCAAATTACAGTAAGGAACGTTTAGAGGATACCACAAATTTCAAACCCTTTTCTTTTCAGAAGACCCTGAGCACCAACATTTCTTTACAGTCAGCTTCAAAAGGAAAGAAACTGTGCTGACTACATGCTCGATAGTTTAATATTAGGGGAGCTGCAATCTTAATCCAGGCTGCAGGCAATTCACTATTTTCACTGGAAGGAACAGTTGGAGGAAGCCAAATTTTAAGATATTTGTTGACACCAGAAGAATTCTATGAGTAAAGCATACAGCAAACATACAATTTTGTTATCTACTAAAAATAAAAACAGTTGTGATCTCAGGTCAAGCCAACTGCCTCCCATAAAATGGGCAAAATAAAAGCCTCAGTACTAGATTGGAAGTTTATTGAAGACAGTAACTAGGGGCAGCCCCTCTGGCTCAAAGGAGTAGGGCGCTGACCCCATATGCCAGAGGTGGCGGGTTCAAACCCAACCCCGGCCAAAAACTGCAAAAACAAGAAAGAAAGAAAGAAAGAAAAAGAAAACAATAACTAGACAAGAAGGTCACCTTTCTTCTGTCTCTCTCTTTACACCTATGATGCCTAGTTTTGTTTGTTTGTTTTTTATTAAGTCATAGCTGTGTCCATTAATGTAATCATGGAGTACAATGTTCTGGTTTTCTAATGTTTTCATCAAACTGGTTAACATAGCCTTCATGGCATTTTCTCAGTTATTGTGTTAAGACATTTATATTCTACACCTAGTAAATTTCACATGTACCCTTTTAAGATGCACCATAGGTGTGGTCCCAAGTTTTTTGAAACAGTTTCTATGCACTTAATGTTTTTATGGTATCTCAGAAAACTTATCATAAAATGAATTCATTTTGAAACTGAACTGTACCTAGTTGTACCTTAAAAAAGTACAATGGTGGACAGGACAACATTCGGCTACCTTAATATGGCTAACTACCCTCTGGTAAGGTTCATCTCAATTCCAATACCATTGTCCACCTAATACAACAATAAGCCACCGCTGGCCACCCTGCCCTCCCTCCCCCACACAGAAAGATGGCTATTTGATGCTGCATTGACTCAAAACATCAAAGGACACAGTCACAGAAACACTTAATTATAATTTTATAGTCTGCCCTTTACCTGGCCTATTGAAGGGAGATATTCATTTCTTTTGTTATTATCTAGTAGGATACATTACATTATTTATAGAAAAATCTATTAATTTGTTTGGGGTTGGGGTTAGTTGTTTTAGTATAAAATCCAGTTAACAGTAACTGAAACAAATTTTTATGTTCTTCTCTCATGCAAAGTAAGTCTGGAGGTAGTCTGTTCAGGATAAGTTTGGCAGCTCCACACTAGGAGCCACCTGTGTTCAAGCTGTCTTTCGATTCTGCCACCTTGAATGCCTGGCTGCCAATTTTTATGAGATTGCTTCATGTTTGCAAGAGAACACTAACGGGCCTGGTGCAGTGGCTCACACTAGCACTCCAGAAGGTCAAGGTGGGAGGATCGTTTGAGGCCAGGATTTCAGAACAGCTTAAGCAAGAACAAGTCCCTGTTTTTTAAAAAAAAAACAGAAAAATTAGCCCATCATTGTGGCCTGTACTTCTGGTCCCAGCTACTCAAGAGTGGGAGGATCCCTTGAACCAGGAATGTGAGGTTGCAGTGAGCTGTGTTAATGCCACCACCCTGGTGCCCAGACAACAGAGCATGGCTCTGCCTCGGGGGAAAAAAAGAGAGAGAGCACTAAAACTCCAGCCATCGTGTTCACTTTCCCAAACAACAGAAAGAGCAAGAGAATAAAGCCTGCACAGTCATCCTTCTGTGCTCCCCTCAGAACAGCCCCAGAATCTAAAGCTTCATATTAGATCTCATTGTCCACCTCTATTTTGAGTGGAGGCTGAAAAATAATTTCGTAGGCAGACATATTGCTATTTCCAAAGATCTAAGGAATCTGTTTCTTAGGAAAAGGAGGAGACTACATATTATGTGGACAATTAATAGTCTCTGCCACATAATCTCTTAATGTGCTGCTTGATATGCTTCCAAGTTGCCTTATTTTGATGACCCGTAACCTCAAATTTCATGCAAAATATTTCTGTAAAAGCTAGATGGAGATTCTGTTAGCTAAGATCTTTTAGCTTCATATGCCTGCCTAACCAGCAGCATTTTTTAGACGTGAAAGCTCTAAATATAAAATGAAATTTTAAAAATAATTTGATTAAATCAAGCTGCCCAAACCACCAGCTGTTTTTTTTTCCTTGGTGCCAATTTATTTTTCACTTGTGAAACTCTGAGATGATGGGCATCTGAGGTTTAAGCAACTATGATTTTCAAAGCTTAAGAGAATCAGAGCGAAAAATTGTTGGTTTCATGCTATAAAATGTTCCTATTCTGTCTCCTCTGAAACATTATAGTTACAAGTATATTAATATATTGCTCTAGAAATTGTGATCTTTAAATTGTGATCTTTAATTGTTATCTGACACCTCTGCTGCTGTACATTCCCTTCTTTTGCTTTGCACATTTCTGATCAATTTTTCATTTGTGTCAAAGTGAAATAGAAAGAAAATTGTTATCTTTATTAAATTGCTCTTAAACAAATAGCATTATATTTTGGCCATCCAAGAGGGTTTTTAGTTTCTAGCTGGGATTGGCCATAAGCTAATAAGCCAAAGCATCATGCGATTAAAGTCTATTAAAATCTGAGTCTTCCTGATCGTGTTTAGCATCTCAGCATCATCATTGTGAGGAGGACCAAAAGCACCTGAAATATGCCGATGTTTTACAGAAAAATGGGGTCAGAAGATAATCTCAGATACTGACCCAGTGGGGATTAATTCAAACAGATTCCTAAAACTGTCACCTGTCATTGAATGAAGCACGTGTGATACATTGCCTGGCCCATGACATCTGTAGGTCATCTCTGAGTAGAGAAAAGGGAGGTCGCACATTTTTTATTCACATGTATGCGTACTTCCTTGGGGAATGGCCTATTGCTTGTAAACATACAGAGAAGAAAAATGTAATTCATCTAAGGATAATGCTCAAATAGCTCATGTCTCTTCCTCGATCAGAATCAAAGTGCCCTGCAGGACTTAGCTTTCTGGAGAATGTGAACACATTAAGGTCAGGAATTATTATTTTACATTGGAATATCTTTCAGATTCAGTCCAGTTAATGGCTCTTCCTTGTTCTATGGTGCCATTATCATCTAAGTACACAAAAGCAGTGAAGACATGGCCCCACCTAATCACTATTACGACCAGTTGCCAGCAGACACCATCAGTCAACAACAAATGTATTCCAATCGCGTCCTGGAAAGAGCTGCTTCACACTTCTGGAGGCTGACATCTGCACCGTGTAGAAGTGCAAAAAAGTATTTCACTCTGCATTTATTGATACCTGCTTGGTGCATTTGCCAGAACATGCAAACAGTGCTCAGAGGATGTTTCTGAGAAACCCGGACCACATACTAATAATTGTCACTGTTAAAACTGGAAACTAACCACAGATTAATTTGACTGTTAAGTACGTATATGACTGAATCCTAAATCCCACAAGCGCTGAGATCATGTCTTACGCATATCTGCACACCTCAGAGTGCCTGGCACCGTGCTGGTCAATTGAATTCTCTCAATAAATAGTTAATAATAATGAGCCTTTTACTTTACATCTACATCAAACCAAAGCATCAAGTGATGAAAAGGAAATTTTTCACTTTTAGATTTTTTTTTACTTATACACATAACTAGTAAGAAATAGGCAAGGATGCTAAAGACAGGAGTAACTTGGAAAAGAGACTGCAAGTAAAAATGGTGGTTTTGGAAATCATTCAAGTTACCATTTAGGCTCTGAACTAATGATTAGGTACATTTTGACCCAATGGTGATATGTCATTTTTCCTTTCTATTTTGGGAACATGGTATCCTGGCTGTAGAAATAGACGATAATATATCACGTCACAGGCATGACACAGCAATGAATAACTGTTCTTCTTGCTCGTGATTACTGCCTCTATGTTATATTTGTTTTCCTCAAATAATTATTAGGTTTATATAAATAATATACTTTATTTCTTTGCTAGTGGAAAATGACATTTGACATTAAGGAAAGGTCAGGTATCATGAATGGGAAACCACAATGTGCATTACCTTTAAGAATTATTGAATTAAGAGGTACATATATTTGACAAAGTATAGAAATCCAATAGCATCCATGTTAGCAATGCCCTTTTACATGCCATGGATTTATTGATATTTAATACTATTTTTGAAAAGCAAAACCCGTGAGTGCTGAGTATGCATTACCATGTAAAATGTAAAGTCACTTTCCTGTAGATTACGTGGGACCTTTTTAACCATTTAAATTCACCAACTGATTGGACATCAGATTGAAATAGAAGTTGAAGTAGAATATTCAATTTTAGAATGCACAAAAAAATATGTCATTTACAGCATTTAAGTTGTATCTGTTGACCTAGGACCAAATTTATATTACACCCACTTACCAACAACACAAACTCTCCATGAGCCCAAGTTGTACTTTGATGTTATGATATAACAAATGGATTTTGTAATTCACAAGGATGCTTACTGCTGTAGATGTCATGGTAGTAGTTTTCTCCATGAAATGAGGAAAAAAGAAATTGTTCTCCAACCCCATACCTTTCACTGATGTGCAAAATCACAGCACAGGTTTTATATTCAGAACTGTTGCAAGAGCAGTAAAATAAATATATGCACTCAAGATTCTAGAATCTGTGCTCTCACCACTTCGCTCTTTTTTCCTGATAAACAACATAATTTCTACTTTTAATTCTGAGGTCTTGTATTTTATTATTGGTATATTTGATCAGTGAAAGAAATATTCTTTGAAAAGACTGGAAAGCAGAAAGCACATAAGAATCTCTATAGATCTATCATAGAGTCTTTTACATGCCAATCAAGTTGGATCAGTAACTCATAGGGCAAATTGATTTATATGAATTAAATTTACTTCCAAGAGTTTTAGACACATTACATTGAAACCTCCTCATGAAAATACAATTTAATCTCAGGTACATGTTCTTGTTAACCATTACCTGAATGATTACCTTTGAAACTTATACAATCTGGATATGTACCCACAAGGCTGGACTCCTTTGAGGAAACATATATTGAAATGTACAATGATAGTTTCATATGAAATTGAACCGAATACCTGAATAACATGTGTGCCTTTCACCTTATTTTCTCTAGTAATACATCAAAGCGAGGATATCAGTTTTAAAAGGAGTGAGGTAAAATTTCATATGAAATTTGAGAACACCTGAGTTCACTGAGTTCAGTTTTTGTGAGTTTTTTGGTTTTTGGTTTTTTTAAACTATGTATTTGACTCTAACTTTATTTTTCCCTCAGAAAAAAAACATATCATCATGGGATTGTAATATTTTACATGAAATGAGTTGTAGAGTGTGTTCCCTACTGAGCTGAGTTACATGAGAATTAACCTCTTTTCAGAAATAAATATAACTTAGGGCAAGTCATGAAACCTCTCTAGACCTTGAAGATGTTGTTCACAATGTTGTAAAGTCAGGATATGGGAATAAATCATTTAAAAGATGCTTATGTGAAGGCTTTGCATGCCATCTGCAGGTGTCCAGCCCAACCTGGGCTTCTGTCCTGAATAGGCTCTCAAATTAGAGAAAATAGGGTGAAAAAAATGTAGCGGTACAGGAGACAGCTTTTTAGGTTCATTCTTAGAACTGAATTAAGGATCAAGCCAAGGAACTGAGCCCTTTAGGTGATTTTACTTGAGTACCTTTTACCTTCTTAGCTATTCAGAGCTTGGGGAGGTCCCAAAGCCAAAATTTAAAAAAAATTAATAAAACTATTCTAAATTTAATGGAAAGTGACAGGATATTGTTCTGTAGTAGTCCACCCCTTGGTCCATTTTGACTCTGAAGGCTATCAGTAATCTTTCTCATCCCAGAGACCCATTTGAGTAATCAAAGTTTGGGTAGAAGTTTCTCAATATTTACAACACCCATGATATCTGTAAGTCTTTCAAATTAGAGTAAAATGATTAGATACAGAGCTCTGGAATGAGTCTGCTTCCTTGTCTCAGCTTTGGCACTTATTAATTATGTAACTGAGCAAGTTACTTGATTTCTCTAAGTCAATAACTAAAATCTTTACTTATTGCCTTCAATCTCGTGGCTAGTTGCTGGCCTTAACATTTTCCTTACTCACAATGGCTTTTCAAGAAATCTCTGTGGTGTGAGGTAGATTAGCCAATCACGTAATTAGGAATGCAGGCAGGTTACCCTAAAAAATGATGTGAGCTTCCAGCATTCATTCACCAATTGTCCCTTTTTTCATGCAATAAACATTATATTTACTATGATATTATTACAGGACAATGAATAATACTTTGCTCTCGTAGATATTCTAATTAGGGGAAACAATACGCAAACAAATAAATAAAACAATTAATATTAAATGGTAAGTGCTAATCACATTACCTTTCAAAGACTGTCTTAGTCTAAGCTTCAGTTTTGCTGAGTAGAATGGAAGTGGTAATAACTACTCCTCTCAATTGTTACAAGTACTGAATGAGATTGTGAATGTCAAGTCTAATTCAGCACCTCACATACAATAAACATTCAACAAGTACAAGAATAAGTCACTATAATTATTATTGTGGTGATATTGTATTGATGCAGTCAAGATGGCAGGGTGGCAGTGGGTGATACCCACTTTTCTTTTTTTTGTTTAAGAAATCTGTTATTGAAATAAGGTAATATTAGTATGACAATATATTCAAACCACATAATGATTTCAAAAGCTCTACTGTTACATTAAAAGATGAAAAATAAATCCCTTATACCCTGACTAGAGTCTGGTCACTGAAAGAGTATGTAACACACTGTTGGTAATACCATGCAATCTACCTAGACATTTGTTTGCTTGTAATCTCAGCCTCCAGATGCAGCTTGCAGGATAGGATTGAAGGGAGCAAATAGGTACAGAACTTGCTACTTCTCAACATTTATTTTCCCTGAAAATTCATATGTTGAAACAAGGTTATGGCATTGAGAAGTAAGGCCTTAGAGAGGTGATGAGAACTTGGATCATGAGGAGCCCCCCATAAATGAGAACAGTTCCCTTATAAAAGATGCCTGAGGGAGCTCGCTTACCCTTCTGTTATGTGAAGACACAGCTAAAGGCAGCATCTTTGAAGCAGAGAGCAAGCTCTCATCAGACGCCAAATCTGCCGATGCCTTGATCTTGACTTCCCAGCTTCCAGGACTTGGAAAAATAAATGTTTGTTTCTAAGCCACTCAGTTCATGGTATTTTGCTAGAGAAACAAAACAAGACAGAACAAAACAAACCAAGATAGGAATTTTTTCAATATTTCCAGGGCAACATAATGTTTTAACAGCGTAAGCTCTGTTATAAGCCATAAGCCAGCCTGGGGTCCAGCTGCCTGTCCCTCTCGCCAGCTGTAAGCCTGTGTAGGTCACATTGCTAATTCTACCTTAGTCTTGGTTTCATCGTGTCTAAAAATAACATGCTCTGACTGTCAGAACATCATCATTTAGACAACGTGTAGAAGGTGTATATTATGGTTTTTTGCATGAACAAACTCTCAAAAACGTTAGCTATTATTAACTATTATTATGTCCCATGATGTAGTTTCATTTCTTTTAAACACTTTTCTAATTTTAGGATGAAAGGTTAGAAAATGATTTCCATGCCGTAACTTTACCAAATCCATGCAGATATTACCATATTAGCCGCTTTAAGGAAATGCTAAGTCTACAGTTATGACTTTCCACCCATTAAAACTGATAAGTCGCAGAAATGAATATTCCTCCAAAGGCCTTAATAAAATGCAACAACAACAAAAGAAAAAAAAACAAAGAAAGTGGTTTGTTAGCAATTAATTGGGTCCATCCATAAGTGGTAAGAATTCTGGTGATTTTGAGGTTTTTGTTTTTTTTTTAATGTGACCTATTAACACTTTTATTTTCTCAGAATTGGCACTTATAAAAAATGGTTCCTCACCTCTGCCTGAGGTCATTATCATGCATTGATTATCAGTCGGTGCCTTGGAGGAATTAGTTGCCAGTCAGGGGCAGCAAGCATCCTCCCAGGATGGATGTGTGGAGGACACGGCGAGCAGAGGAGCAGGGAAATGTTTCCAGGAAGAAAGAAATAAAAGATGTCACTGGTGACAATTCAGGGCAGCAGGGTGTGTAAACAGCCTAACTGGTTCCCGGGCTCACAATACGTTGGCAGTTACCACGAATGACCCTTCCATACTTGTGACTAACCATCACCCATTCCTCCTTCTAAAAATGAAGTTAAGAAACTCGCCTGAGGACGCATACATGAAAGAGCCAAAATATGGGTTTGAGTCCAAAGCATTCATATGTGTCTAATAACGATGAGGCAATTATATAGTTTTTAATATTTTCTCCTGCTTCTGCAGTTAAATAAAGAAAATCTTCCAGTGAATCATTTTACCTGATACACACACATACATAATGAAAAAAAGAAAAGAAAATCCTGTTGAATATCATTATTTCATTTTACAGGATGAAATCTAAAAGCTCAGTGCACTCAAGTAATGTAAAATCAGATTGCCCGATCTGGATCTTAAATCTCCAATTTCTGGCTCAGAAATTTCTGGTATCGTTCCCGTATACCACACTCTTTCCTTCATTAATTGCACACACAAAACATCAAAATGAAGTCTCCAGAAGCCAAACCCTCATCCTCAAACCAACCCTCTGATTCTTGTGCAAAATAACACATCATTTAGTGTGCAAAATACAGTTTATATGCACAAAAGAACTTAAGATCCCTTTCAGAGTACAGATGAACAAATACAGCATCAGACATCATTTGCATATGTGACCCCATCCTTGCCTCACCCATTCCGCGCTCCTCCAGCTCCGCTGACGCTGGGCACTCTGAATCCGTTTCCGAAGGAGGAGTATAATGCCTGCACTTCCCTGCCATCTCTCTAACTTGCGCTGATTTTGAGATTCCTTCCTTCCTTTACTTATTCTACACTTAGTAAATCCCCTGAGAAACCAGCCTTTTCAAGCAGTGGGGTAACAGTGTTAAAAAAGGACAACACGTGTCCTTCATGAAGTTTACCAATCTTTGCAATGCTTAGCGGAAAACGTCTAGCTCAATCCACAGCAAAATTAGTTGGACTCTGAATTCCAAACTTTCCGAATGCTTCCTTCTCTTCAGCAAGGCCCTGTTTTAAGTGCAAGGCTGCTTAAGTACGGCTGTTTGTAAGACAAGAGCGATTATTATCATGGTCCCATTGTGATGACCTTGACCTTCACTTTATCATTCTTTGCCTTCCTGATTAGTGTTCAATGGTCTTGTCAGAGATTCTCCTCCTCTACGCCAGCCTGCTTCTTCCAGACCTGTTCGCCTTGCCTCCTTGCCTGCACTACTCAGAACAGGATTTCTGAAAACCTTTTCTTCGAGCTAGCATAATGCTTTATTGTAAATATATTGATAAAAAATCTGAATGTGATTGACTGTAATACTCATCAAAGATTCAAAAAGGGGCTCGGCGCCTATGGCTCAACGGGCTAAGGCGCCAGCCAAGTACACTTGAGCCGGCAGGTTCGAATCCAGCCCGGGCCCACCAAACAACAATGACAGCTGCAACCAAAAAATGGCCAGGCATTGTGACAGGCACCAATAGTCCCAGCTACTTGGGAGGCAGAGGCAAGAGACTCGCTTGAGACCAGGAATTGGAGGTTGCTGTGAGCTGTGTCCATCCAGGGTGACAGCTTGAGGCTCTGTCTCAAAAAAAAGATTCAAAAAGGGAATAGTTCCACAGTCGCCTATTTTAATTCTTTTCGCTCTTTTTAGTGATTGGGATTAGATTTCAAATATTAGCCAGGTGCAAAACCAGGTGAGACCTAAGGCTTGATGGAGCAAGTTAATTGTGTCTATTCCCTTGATCTTCTATCTCAGTTGGGAACGTGCCTTAATTATTCTTCATTACCATGGTGATTTTCTTGCATTCATTGCCCAGGTTCCTGAGAGCACTGGGGCCGCCATTATGTATGGCTGTCTGTATGTAGGGTGGGTGGAGGGAGGACTCACACTCATCTAGAACATCCTCATGGTCTAATTCTCCTCCTTAGGAAAGAGTCTGGGAACTTTGGCATGGGTCATCCCAGCACTGTGAGATCTCTTAGAGAAGCACCATCTGCCTTACACTAGTGGAGAACAGGTCTCCCATGTGTTTCCATGGTTGCTAATAGATGGTCTTCTTTCAACTTCATCACCAAGTGACTTTACTGTCCTGATCTACTTTTTTTAGGACATCCATTAGTGTACAGGATTTGGTCACCAACCAAAAAATTACTAAAAGGAGTTGCCACTTATGCGCTGTCATGCACTTGTTTTCAAAATGATTCTTAGAGTGTTGAATTGTATTAAGTGGTCAGTTCCGGTCACCTAAGGTTCTCTTAAGTGCATTACCAATTCTGTGAGTCTGCTGGAGTCAGGTAATTTGCAAATGGAGGTCAAAGTAGGGTCGGAGTCTTTAGGTCTGTGAAATATTGCTCTCAAATTTCCATTCCTATTTTTTTTCCAATAGTCTTCCCTAAGTAGAAAAATAATATCCATGCTTATTTTATGTGATCATTTTGGAAAATGCCAAAAATAAAGGTGGTGTTGACTTGTCACGATTAAGACTCTTCTTAACGTCCAGTCAACAAACCTTTCCTTGGAATCAAATCCAGACCAGGCACTAGGACAGTGACTGATGGTATAAAGATCAACAACTACACGGGGTCTCACTTTGAGGTCACAGTTATTAACTTAGACATAAATTAAATAACTAAAAAAGGGTAAAGATACAGCGTTCCAAGAAACTCCTTCACGACTGCAGAAGCTACTTTGGGCTAAATCTGCCGTAAACCAGTAAGTTGAATAACAACAGTTAATAATTGCATAGCATTCACCATGTGCCAGGTAACTTTTCAAGTACTTCCTTAGCCCCACCCTAGAAAACACTGCTATCCCCCTTTTGCGAACAAGGAGATTGAGACACGGAGAGATTATGCCGCTCTAGTATTTTCAGTCGATCTACGGACTGAACCCAGGCAGTCTGACTGCAAGGTACAACCTCCTAACACGTACGTGCTACAGCTGTGCATTGAACTCTGCTTTTGAGCCCTGGGTCTTCGACTGCTCTCTTCTCCTCCTTGAAAATGTTATACTTTTCTTACTCTCCCATCTCATTAAACTATTCTAATTGTTTGGCATACTCTTCTCTCATCGGTGTGACTCTGTCTCTTATTCACTCTCCAAAATTCAGTTCACGTTTGCTCAATGTCTCGAGTCTTTAGACTACTTCAGCTCCTCTGTGTCCCCATAGTGGACGGGTTATGTGTGTAACATTCATCGAGCATTGATATGTACTGAGAATTAAGACTTCCCCCTAAATTCCTTTGTCCCATCTTTGCAACCCTGTGGGAAGACACTCCATATTCACACAAAGAATATTAGGATAGTGACAATTAAGAAATTTGCTTAAGGTTACAATTAATTACTTAACGGTAACTGACAAAGTCAGGATTGAAACTCAGACAATCTGACTCCGAACACCTGACTCTTAGGCGTCATAACTGTACATATGTTGCATACAGGTGCACATGTACAATATCATAATCATAATACTGGCTACACTCTGTGTCTCACCTGGACCGAAAGCACTTTTAGAGCCTGGCATGGTTTTCCTTACCTTGCATCCACAGGACCTCGCAAAAACTAACGCATAAAATGCTAACTGCTGTAAATCTTTATCAAGGTTCCTCATTGGTACCTTGTTTTTTTTGTTTGTTTCTTTTGTTTTGTTTTGTTTTGTTTTGGCCTTTAGTCTTCCACCTAATACTTATTTCACAGTGTTTCCCAGGACTTCAAACCTTAGTCTTCTCATTCTCTTCAGGTCCACTGCTAGGATGGTAGCTACCATTGGCTATTGTCATGATTTCCAGATTCAAATCACCTGCATAGTCCTCTCCTGGGAATTGTCCTTCTCTCTACCCTTGTACACACTGATCTTGCCACCAGCAATGTTTTTCCTCCTTTGATCTGCAGACTCCAAACCATTCTTCTAGATTCATCTCCACCTTGAGTTCTGTTCCTTCCTCTTTATGTTTAATTCACATTTCTTTGGCTAGCATAACTTACAATGTGCATCATATTATAAGCATATAATTAGTCGTATCTCCCCAGCTACGAGACTACCAGAAAGAAGTGTGCTGTATTCATTTCAGTATTCTAGTTCCTGAAAGAGTGTATCACATAGTATGCTCAAAAAAATTATTTAGTAAATGAATAAGTAAAAATTCCAAAGAATGTATTTTTAGTAATACTCTGTGTGCAAAGGGATTCTTCTTATCGGGAAGTTATGTGTTGTTCTGTCATTTTATAATGAAAGTAATTTGCAGATGTAACAAACAAATAGTATGTTAACTCTTTAAAATATGGATTTCATGGAAGAAGATTAATATTTTATTCTGTCTTTTTAATGCTTTTTCAATGTTTAATTCACAACAGGAGGACACTTTTAACCTTATCGCTAATCTCCAAGCTGCTTCTTTTTGAAGAGCCAAAATCTTTTTGCCCAACTTGTGCTGGCCTCAGGTCACCAGTCCACATAAGTGCTTCTCGTACAGAAGCTATTTTTTCTCTCTACCAGGGTAGCAGGGTCATCTGATTGGACTTTCCATGGTCCTGGCTGAATAGCAAGGGAATTAAATTGCAGTGTCAAAGGGAATTACTCATTCTAAAAAGCATTCACACATTATCTATGGCCAAAACCATCTCTGACACTCATTTATGATTAAAATTAAAGGAAAGAAAGAAAGAAAAGGCAGTTTGGCAGTATTTCTATGACAATAAAAATGTGAGGACCAAATTAAATCGATGATGCTGTCTGTGGCACACCCGATAAGAAAGTGGCTTTCTCAGAGGTGTTTCCAGTGAGATGGGGAAGGAAAAGTGTGGCCCGAAGGGAGTCATTCTATGCAGAACTTCTTTCCAGAATAAACCTTATTTAGGTTGATGCCTAAATCAGTTCAAATCACTCCTATGTTCTCTCCTGGGACGTTCTTAAGGAGCAAAGGTTTTTGTTTGTTTTGTTTTTGTTTTTTAATGGACTTTAAAAAGAGAAACCTTCTCCAAAACAAGCTCATTCTTTACATCATCAATAAGAGTTGTGTCCTCTGCTTAATTTTAGTTTTTTCCATAGTCCCAGATCTGTATTTGAAATCTATTCCCATGTCATATGGTAACGGGTGGCTATAATGCGTGGTGGAAAAGATCATTTCCTTGGTAAAGTAGCCCTAAAATAACATGGTCTTGAAGTCAAATGCAGGCTTTGAGACAGTTCAGAATTATACAAACTGGCTTAAGGATTATCCTGAATCCTCTGCCTGCAGAGGAAATAAAATTAAGATGTTAGATTTAAAAGGAAACTGAATATTGATTGTTAGGAGCAAAAATGTGTGTGTGTGTTGTTTTGTTTTGTTTTCTTTTTGTGGAAAGTCCATAGAACCATGTTGGCTCCTGGAATAAATACAGCAGCAAAGACCATTTCCATGAGAAAGGCTTCTAGATTTATTTATTTAGATGACGATGTGTCCTCTCTTTAGCCTCTTCACAGAGGGCAGACAGAACAAAATGATTTATCAGCAGGGCTATTTACCTTTTAGAAAACTATGATTTGTTATATAGACTTATTTTTATGCTTTTCTTTTCTTAATGCCTGGCACTTAACCACTTAAGAATACTTTTCTTTGGACATCAGTTTTCTCAACCCAGGAGCATTCATATTTTTATAAAAGCAAGCTCTTTTCAAGTGTGAAGTAACAGTTTACTATTTTATTCTGATTCTTAAGCATTGTAGAAAAGTGATCTTAAGTCACTCTCAGTGATGGTCTGCTGGCGGGTTCTACATTCCCATAAAAATCGTCTGCGGAGCTCCTGGGAATCATATACATGTATGTGTCTGTTACATGTATGTGTCTGTTACATAGTTGCCCCCTACAAGCCATCAACACTGGGAAAGAATTAGTGGCAATTACTACAGTACATGTTGGCAACTGTATCTATTTTTAGAGCAAACTTTGAGCTCAAACAAGTATAAATTCAAATTTTAGGTTTTTATATCTTCCTTTAGGAAGTGTGACTTTAAATGAAAACTAGCTATTTCCTGAGAAACAAATAGAAGATGGGTAGTGGGTTGAGGCAGATGTAGTCAACGCAGCCTCGGGAAGTGATCGTTTCTGCGAGTGGAACAAGAATTAGAGTTTGTGACAGATTTCCTGAGCACTGAACCTATCTAGGAAAGGTTAGTTCACGTCAGGCTATAAGGTGGAATTATAATATACCAAGCGTTGGCACAATATTTAAGATTAGATGACCAGTTTAATAAGTACCAAAATTCCCTGCTTGAATTTTTTTCCCTTGGTAAAATCATTGTCATAAATGCCCAAATTAATTCACCAAAAGCGTGACTTAAACGTTCACAGCTTTTAGGTCCCATGTTAAGAGCTGATAGAAATTACAGCAAATATTGAGGAATTAGCTTTACAATGGAATTGATCAAACCAAATTAAATCTCTTTTTCGATTTAATCTCATGATCTTTGACAATTTTCAGTCCATTTTTTTTGATGATTTTTGAAAGAAATCTATTGATCTTGCCTAAATTTAGCTGTGGCACCACTGATACCAAGGTGGCCTCCACTGTGATTAGTAACAGTACACTATTTTACAACAAATGATAGCTGGAAAAAGATTCCATCTCGCGATTTGGACCTAGTAATCTAACCTAGTATCAGTGGAATGCAAATTTACTTGCATAAACCACTTCAGCAGGTATAAAAAAAAGAAATGAAAGTAATCTAATACATTGTAATTTTCTACTAACTTTATTTTTCTTAATTATGTTCTAAATACACATCTTAAGTACTTTACTTTTAATATCTTCGTTTATCTTTAGATGACCTAGTGGGATCAGTGTTATGGTTCTCACCTTATAGATAAAAAAGAAAAACAAGATCCATAAATGTTTACCAACTCTTCCTCTGACATACAGCAAATAAGTTGTATAATTTAGATTTGAGCTCAGTTCTTTCTGTTTGTGGAGTGCAGCTTTTTATCACAACATTGGGGTTTTCCAAATTAAACTGATTTTCTAGAGCGAGAGGTAGGTATTCTGAGAAAAAAAAATGCAAGTAACTTTTTTTCCCTAAAATCAAGTGTTCAGACTAAAATCAAGTTTTAAATGTATATGTAAAGAAGAGAATTAATGCATGCTTATTATAATAAAACAATCTTCCTATAATAATAAATTATTTGCTATAAGTATGTATACATTAAAAATATATTTTAAAGGTCAGCAAAGATTAAAATTCAAAACTATAGTCTCCTCAGGGCTCAGCTTAGGCTGCCATAACAAATTATCACAGACTGGGGACTTGAAATATAGTACTCACTTCTCACAGTTCTGGAGGCTGGAAGGCTAAAATCGAGGTACGGAGAGAGCCAGCTCTTGGTGAGGGGCCCCTTCCAAAATGCAGGGCCGGGTTTCCACCCTGTCCTCACAGAGCTCTGTCTTCCCATCACTGGGAGCCTAAATCCCATCCTGGGGTCTTCACCTGCATGATCTCATGTGAAGCTAATTACCTCTGGAGGGACCCACCTCCTCCTGCTATCACACCGGGGAGCAGCACTTCAAACTCAGAAATTTTGAAGAGACATAAACATTCAGTCCATAACACTTGAGATGGAAAATACTTGTGTGATAGTCTACAGGCGTGAAACACAAGAAAGGGTGAATTATTGTCAATAACCTGGTTTATGACATTGGTGTGAGATTGACATGTGGTCATGATGATATAAAGAAAACTTTAAAAATTAAATCGGAATCAAGTGGATCAGTGATGTATGTGGGTCATGAACTACAATATGTGTGATTTATAATTAATACAATTTTCTGTGCTGGTTAGGGGCTGCAGGGGGTGAGGAAGGAGAAGAAAAGGAAGGAAGAGAGAAAAAGAAAGAGAAAGAAATTATTTGCCATATTGAAAAACTCAAGTATGCAAATGAAATTCACAAAAGAATATTGTTCAATTTTCCTATTTAAGTGTAGGCATCCTTTACCAACTAACTGTCAGTTCATGGCTGTGCTCTGTTATATATTTTGTCATACCACTTCCATACATATTTGTTATTATTAATTTTTATCATATGAATTACACAGCGTAGATTTTCGCTGTGAATTTGCCATTGAAAGAACATTTTAAACCAAAAGAATAATGCCTGAATCAAATAATCAAAATTGAAACAATTCAAAATAAAAATCAACAAATTGAGCCTCTTAGTTCTCAAAAACCATAAAGCAATTGCTTTCTAAGAAACAATTGTTTCTGAAGCATCCTATATCACTGTATAGATCATGCAATTAGTGATTTTTTTCCCTTAAAACTCCACATTTGCATCAAACTGCCAAACAGCCAAGTGATTTTTGTAATCATTTTTTCATTAAAAAGATCACTTTTGGCATGTAAAATTGTCCACAAAAAATGTAGAATTAATTATGTTTTAGATTTTGTTTTATCTTGAGGAATTTATTTTTTAAATCCTTAAGGAAATAAAATTATTTACTTTGTCAAGTTATAGTTAAGGGCAAATATAAATTTTTTAGGTATTAATATATTAGCTGCCTATTTTACTTAAATTATCTCATGAGATGGTGGCTTAAAACAGGAATAAACATGTTTTATCTCGGACATTATTGATGACTTAGGAATTTGGGAGTGGCAGAGCTGGTCAATTTTGGTTCACAATGTCCTATAACTTTGCAATCAAGACAGGAGAAGAAGTTACAATCATGATAAGGCTTGACGGGCTGGCCGCCCTGGTGTGCTGGGGCAAGCTCTTTGGCTTACAAAAGATGATTAAGTCTCTAGGAATTTTATGAAGTAGATATTAAATATAGCATTATAAAAAATTAAAATATATAAACATATAGTCAAATGAATTATACTTTTAAAAGGTGATAATCTTCAAAACTACTTTGTAAGAATTACTCTTAGAAATATTCATATTAAATTAATATTAAAATTAATATTTTAATTTACCTTGAACAAAAGTGAAAAAACAAAGGCATATGCTGGAATTTCACTTGAAATGAATTACATATGCCATCGCACTGGGCACATCCTGATGTATGTGGGTAACTGTGTTGTACTACAATCTGTGCTTTTGAGGTTTCTTACTTCCTTTGTGACTGAGTGGTGGAAATACAGTAGCGTGCGGGGTGAGGGGGTCTCTTCTTAATTCTTAATCACATTGGTCGGTTGAAATCGATCACAGTAGGGGTACATACACAACAGAGATGGGTGAAGGCTCCAAATCGGACCTAATTTATTGTTTTGCTAATTGTCTAGACTTAAGAAAGTGAGTCTGAAAATGTCATGTTTAAAACTGCGTTTTGTCCACGGTGGTGTTAATGGCATAAAAAAATTGAGGAAATATTCTTCTGGTATTTAAAAACTGTTTGCCAATTCGGAAAAAAAAGTCACTCATGCTATATTGATCAATTAAAATTCCAGTATATGCCTTTGTTTTTTCACTTTTGTTCAAGGTAAATTAAAATATTAACTATTTTTGGCAGAACTACAGTCGTTCATCAATAATGGGTGATTTATTAATCCATTCGTGAATTGGGCTGCAATAAATCAATGTCTTTATATAGTGATCAAGAAAATGCCATGAAGGCTATCTGTAACAGTACGATCAAAACATTTCTGAATGTATATGAATCGTGCCCTATGATTGCACCAATATACAGAATTATGATTGAATAAAATTATAAAAAAAAAAAGAAAAATAGTATAAGTGAAAGCATTTTGAAGACAATAAAATATAACTATCCAATAAGTTTATTCAAAAATTCTCTCCATAGCAAATCCCAATTGTTAAGTCACAGTTCAGTTAATTCAAAATTTTAACATTGGCTTATTTCCACTAGAAGTTTAAACTAGGACCTCAATAGCATAGATGTATGTCCAGCCAACCCCAAAAGTTAATCCAAGATCTGCAAATGCACCTTCTAAATTCAGCTGAGATTGTCTTTGTCTAGTTCTATTAGAGCAGTTTTAGTGGAAGCAAAATCTAGCAAGAAATTACATATCCTGGAATTACTTCTAAAAATAAAAAAATCAAAGATTCAGTGCAAGACACAAATGGAAGGATTTTAAAAAGAAGACAGTAGATCTTGTTCAAGTGTGCCACAACATGAAATATTATATCCTCAACTATTCATTTCTCTCTTGACTCTTGAGAGGTAGCTTTTACCTTCACCACTCTACTAAAATGCTCTGCAAAGCTTACAAGTTATCACCTTCTTGCAAAATCCGGTAATTTCCCTATCCTTATTTTCCTGTACCTTTATCTACAACATTCAATTCTTAACCCTTTACTTTTGAAAAGCAACAGCAGTACTGGGAATTTGTTAGAAATATAAATTGTCAGCTCGGTGCCTGTGGTTCAGTGGGCTAAGGCGCCAGCCATGTACACTTAAGGTGGCGGGTTCGAATCCAGCCCAGGCCCGCCAAACAACGATGACGGCTGCAACCAAAAAAATGGCCAGACGTTGTGGCGGGCGCCTGCAGTCCCAGCTACTTGGGAGGCAGAGGCAAGAAACTCGCTTGAGCCCAGGAATTGGAGGTTGCTGTGAGCTGTGATGCCACAGCACTCTACCCAGGGCGACAGCTTGAGGCTCTGTCTCAAAAAAAAAAAAAAGAAATATAAATTGTCAAGCACCCACCCAGACTTACTCAATTAAAAACTTCTGGAATGTAATATACCAATATGTATTTTAACAATGTCCACAACCCAGTGATTCTAATGCACACTAAAGTTTGAGAACCAATGAACTGGTTAATTTTACAAGGGTTCTTGAGATTCCAAGTTCTGTCATTATAAATAAACTTTAGCATTCTTATCTACCGTGTAGTGGTTGGTCTTTCTTGGGAGTGTCTAACTTACGAAATGAATCCCAGATCCTAACACACTGTTTGAATGAAGAACACCACTCAAATTCCCATGGAAACATAGCATCAGGAGTAGAGCAGACTGTGCAAATGACAAAGGCTCAGAGGAATAGAGGTAAGTTGATTTAGTTGCTCCATAGTCTGAAAAGAAAAGCGTATCACTATCTCTTAGTGTGTGACTAGAAACAATAGAAGAAATTGTACTTTTGAAATAATTTATTCAAGTTACATGTTTTTAGTCAAAACTGAAACAAGCAATAGGCCACAGGAATGCTTCAAAGAGAAGACAACATTATTCCAATAGTTTTAGTCAGAAAGCCTTAGGGCAACTGAAGCGATGCAGTTAGGTGGGGCAATTAAACATCCTTAGTGGCAGATGAGAGAGGAAGAAAGGTAGAGGAAGAGAGATGGAGTTTTTTTTACCCTATAATACACAGGGTTCCCAAAATAAATGCATACAGATTTTAATAGATGTTATCTATATATTACTTTTCGAAGTTGAATTGAAGGTACCATTACTAGTGAAGTGAAATGAGACATGCCTTGCCCATTGATTTTACCTGCAATTCATACACTTTTGGGGAATGATCGATTTTACTTCCAAAAAGACATCTTGAAATGCATATACATTTTTGGGCACCCTCTGTATTTCCTGTCCTTAGAGACTTAATCCATGGGAAGATGAAGTACTCCTCAAAAGCACTCAAATGCTGGCTCACAGTATACATATAACTTTGAGAGTGTGTATTGACGTGTGTTGATGAGATAGAGTCAAAGCATTGTTTCTTTACATTAGGGTAACACCACCACCTTCAGTGGTCTGTGTGTAAGAATCACATTTGTTAGAAGCCTGACTGGGTCTCATCCATGACTACAGCAGACCTGAAACTGAAACACAGGTAGATGCACTGTTGGGTATAATGGCAAGTGAAGAGTGGCTGTCACGTGCCAGATATGCAATAGTAATTTGCCTGTTAACTATATGTCACACCAGGAAATTGTAACCTGGCCCAGAGAGAAAATATAAAGGTTTTATTTATATTTCAGGTTTTATTTATATCTCAGGTTTTATTTCTGTGGTGAGCCATGTGGATTAATGGTCACAGAATTGACAGTAAATACTGTGAGATGACCCACGAAAATGCCAGGTGACACGATGGCAGTCTGAGGGTACTGCACTCCCTTACTCATGTAAGCAGTCGGCTCTCATTGCCAATTATCCAATAAAAATACTGTTCCATAACTTATGTTTTCTAGCCGCTGCTGAGAGATTTTCATGTGTTTTTCTGACATACTGCACATGATTACCTTGTGATGTCTGCACTTCTATTATTCTAACATGTCCAAGGTCACCATGTTTTAGCACTGGCATTTAAACCAGAGCCCACATCTGTCAGTATCAGTGGTTCTTAAACTTGAGTATATATAGAAATATCTGGAAGGCTTATTAAAACATATTGCTATGTCCCACCTTGTCTGATCTAGAGGTCTGAGATGGAGGCTAAGAAATTGCGTTTTTGAGTACCCTGTTTTCAAAAGTGCTGATGGAGAGCTATACTTTCAGAACGACTACAGTAAGTTAGCCTGTGCCAAGGGGGGTATGTTATGTTTAGTTTCTTCGCTAATGATTATTCACTAATTCTTTTATGGCAAGAATTTCCTTATCAATTGGATTAAAGATATCCCCCAGGGCTCACAGCAGAGCTTCTCAAACTTTAATGTATGGGTCATGTGGGGATCTTGTTAAAATACAGATTTTTTTTTTCAGTAAGTTTGGGTAGGACCCCGGATTCTGTGTCTCTAAGGACTTCCTAGGTAATCCTCACACTGTGGTACCAATACCATCAATATCAACTGAGCACTTGTTATAAATATAAATTCTCAGGCCCTCATCTGAGTCTATTAGATCAGAAACTCTAAAGGCAGAGCTCAATAATCTGCATTGTAACATGATTTCCAAGTAATGCTAATGCAGGCTAAAGTTTGAGAACCACAACCTTATACCACTGCTTCTCAAACTTAGTTTCACATTAGATTCAATTGGAAATTTTTCAAACATATAGATGCCTAGGTCCCATCACCAAAGATTCTGGTTTAATCAGCTTTTGCCTGGTCTTCAGGATTTAAAAGCTTCTGGTGATTAATATATAACAGCATAAGAAAAGCTACCTTATAGTGTAGTGTAAACCTTTGCAGTTCAAATTAGGATCTCTGTAACCAAAAGCATTGGAACATATGGGAACTTGTCAGAAATGAGGCGATCATGTTGTCAATTGAAATAAACCAAGCACAAAAAGACAAATATTGCCTGTCACCTCATGTGGGAGGTAAAATAGTGGATCTCATGAAGGAAGAGAGCAGAATGCTGGTTACGAGGCAGGGAAGGAAAGAGGGAGGGAGAATGAAGAGAAGCTGGTTAATGAGTACTAAAATACAGTCAGTTAATAGCAATAACTTCTAATATTAAATAGGACAGTAGGAATTAATAATTTATTATATAATTCAGTGTAGTCAGAGGGAAATATTATAATGTTCCCAACACAAAGAAAAGATTAAGGTTTAGGGTGATGGATACCCCCATTACCCTGGTTTGATCATTATACAATAGATACATGTATCGAGATACCACATGCACCCCCAAATCATGTGCAACTATTCTTTAACAAGTCAAACAATTATTTAATGAGGAACCTCAAAGCATATCCCAGACCTAATGAATAAGAATGTTCATTTTCACAAGATCCTCGAGTAATTTTATGCATATTAAAGTCTTCTCTAGCCCGTGTCTAGAAAAACACTAGCACAGCATTTTCAAATAGAATTTTCTGAGATGATGAAAATATTCTATGCCTGTGATGTCCAATATGGCAGCCATAAGTGGCTATTATGGTGGCCATAAGTGACTGTTGAGCACTGGAAATGTGGCTAGTGCAATTGAGGAACTGTTTGTGTATATTAACTACATAGCCGTATATGGCAATTAATACCCTACAGGACAATATAACTGCAGACACAGAACAATGATTGTAGAGCATAATTAGGGTCACCAGCATGCAGCATTTGACATTATCTAATTTGTGGCACAAAAGGTGAGGACTAAAGAATAGGCAATATCATAATGTAAAAGAACTTCATGTCTACCATTTTCTTCTCTAGGAACTTAGTATCTTTACTTGGTGTACAGACGTTCTAGGATCCCTAACACTCTGTTTTCCATTCTCTCCACAACTTGTCCGTCTACATTTTATGTGACAAAGTTTTTAACCCTTTTTAGCCAGGAAAGAAAAAAAAAAACTAAATTCAGGAATTATAATAGAAAAGAATAAATTGAATGGAGTTAATATGGGGCAAGAATGAAAGGATGGCTACTTTGGACAAACCAGTGAAGAGTGAGATTTTGGGAATAAATAAGAATTCAGGGGATGCCTCACTTCACACCTACTTTTTAAGTCTAACAGGGGCCATGATATAAACACATGGATTAAGAAGTCGGGATACTGGGAACAAATTGTTCACAAGCTCCTATAATTTCAGAGTCAAAGAAGAGTTGGTGACTTTGTAACAGTGTTGTTTCTCCATGATTTTTCAACAATAGACCATTTCAAATACTCAAACGTTGAGTTGTTTACTGCAGAAGAATCAGTCACAGCCATTTAGGTAACGTTCAGTAATAACGTTAATATTGACTTGTAGATCTTCAAACATTTTCAAGTTCAGAATTCCATAACTTTTCTATATTCTTTTAAAGTGATGACAAATAATTTGGTAACTATTACAAACATTTATGTGGTTCATACTGTATAGGAAGAGAAGAGTTTAAAAAAACTTGTGAGGAGATATTTCTGCAAGTCTCATATAGTCTTGAAATATCTGGTCATTTTTCTCTAGAATCACATTAAAGTAGAAACACACAAAGCATTATAAGAGGAAAGTTTATTTCATTTCTCACGGACACTTTGACACTCCCAGGAAGGCGGTGCTCTCTGATCTGAACAGAGTTTACCATAGGAAACAAATAGTGTTTTCCACACTATGGCATAATTCAAGAAAAAAGCAGAATTACAGAGCATGTACGGCCTTCCATGATGAAGCTGGCAACACTTGGGAGGTAAACTCAAAAGTAGACTGGTAGAATGAAAGAGTTAGTCAGCTTTGTACTCGGAACAGAGAGCAACAGTGCATTGTAATAAAGGAAAAATCCCACAAACTCAAACCAGAAAACATAGGAAGGAATGCAAGGGGAATTCACAGAATTGTGAAGTATACTGATAGATGGGTCTGGATTCAAGATCCAATTCTTCAACTTACTAGTGTATTGAATTTGGATGAGAAGTGTACTTCCCTTCTAAATGTTAGTTTTATAGACCAAATGGGAGCAATAATAGGACCTTCCTTACAAAGCTATTGTGGGGATCCAATGAAATGGTTCTATAACATGTTTAGAAAGTGCTTAAAAAGGTTAGTCGTTATTTTACAAGAACGGGAAATAGTGTGGAGTACACAGAGGGAATGTAAACTGAAGGACGGTGTAAGTAAGAGTAATGAAAGCAACAGCATAAGAACATCCAGCAAGTAGGGAAAAGTGTTTTTAAGTATCTGGACATTGAGTAAATTGTATAGAAAGTTTTAGACAAGTACAGTTGGTGAAAATACAGATGACGTAAAAATAACATTTAGAACTACCATGAGTAATTTGGAGGTGTTCCGAAAACTTGAAAATGTGTGAAAAAAATTTGACTCCATTTGTACATAAGCATTTGACAGCTATAGATTTGGTCAGATTTTCAAATTGCTCGTGACTTATTTAAATTCATGAAAACCCACTGTTTTAAAGTGCTGTAACTTACCTCACCATCTACCTGACTCATTCTAGCAAAATAAACTGATAGCAGCCCGAGAGCAGGTCTTTCTGACCTTTTTTGCTTCAGGCTAACCAAGGTCAATTAAGAACCCAACAGGGAGCCCATGGATTGCTTATTCACGTCTGCTTTATCATCTTCACACATAAACACAGCAGGGTGCAACTGTGGTGACTTCATACCTGGAACACAATTGTTAGGTGGCTAATTAAGATGTTTTCACTTGCAAGTGACTAAAATGTCATTAGAACTGGATTAATCTGAAAGGAGATTTAATTGGCTCAGATCACTAAAAATCCACTTGTGGAGCTAGTTGTGGACATCCAAGGGCTCAAAGGACAACTACAGACAATCTGATTTTAGGTGTTCAAGGCTCAGTCTCACTCACTTTTATTTCAGTTGTAGTTCTCTCTATTTGGGATTATTTCTTAGGTTCCACTATCTCCAGATTTATATGCTCAAACCTCCAACTCTAGCAGAATGAAGGAACATCTTTTTCCCCAGAGAAGAATGCCTTTTCACCACAGAAAACATTTCCACTAGCACATAGGCTCCATGAATAACAGGGAATCTTTCACTTTGTTTACATTACTGTAGCAGGAGAACAGATCCTACCTGTCACTGAGAAGCTCAATGTGAATTGAATAAATACCTGAGCTCTGCCTGAGTTAATTAGGTCACTTGTCTTCCTTCAACCAATCACTGAGGCCTGGGGATGGAAAATACTGAGTGGGTCTTATGACCACCTCAAACCTCACAGCCTGAGAGAAGCGCTATCATAGACCGCTGTGCTGTTACCAGAGTAAGGGGTTGTGGATGCTAGAAGGCCAGAGAAGAATGCATATTCACCTGCATAAGTTTTCCATTTCTCAAGATTATGGTAGAAGCTCAGAACTATTCCTTAGAAATATTTTGTGAATTGCAAAAATGCAAACACTTCTAAGATGAAATGAAAGAACATTAATGGGCTCGGCGCCTGTGGCTCAACGGGATAAGGCGCCAGCCACATACACCTGAGCTGGCAGATACGAATCCAGCCTGGGCCCACCAAACAACAATGACGGCTGCAACCAAAAAATGGCTGGGTGTTGTGGCGGGCGCCTGTAGTCCCAGCTACTTGGGAGGCAGAGGCAAGAAACTTGCTTGAGCCCAGGAATGGGAGGTTGCTGTGAGCTGTGATGCCATGTTACTCTCTCCAGGGTGACAGCTTGAGGCTCTGTCTCAAAAAAAAAAAAAAGAAAGAACATTAATGGATGGGAAATCAATCCATTGTCACAATGCAAATACATAAAGGATTTAGACAGATGAAATGTAATTAGCTGAATACTAAACTGGCCGGATACCAGATTTTTAGAGCTCTTTCCATGAGGATACTGATTTGTTGCTAACTTAGCAAAAAGAAGCTCACCTGCAGCATTAGTAATGCCATTTATACAATGCGCTTCCATTTATCAGAACTGAAGTAACAGAAGGTGGAAATCACCAGGATGGTGTTTGCACACAGGGCAAGATAGTCATCTTCATTAAACACAACTGAATCATCAAAAGACTATGAAGTTATTCTGAATTAGTAGAAGAGAGATTGCATTCTATTCAAATCTTTTAAAATTTGTTTGGCCAATGAATTCTCTAAAGATAAAAACCTAAATTGGACAATATTTTTGTCAACACTTTTGTAGACTGTGCATGTTTTTATTTACTACTACATTTTAGAGATGCATTTTATTATATACAATTTATGTACATAATTGCTATATTTATATGTGTTACCTATATGTTTCATATAGATTTTGTGCAGGAATACATAAGTAAAATTATATGGTGTAGTATATGCATTTATCATATTTTGTCATTATATTTATCCTCTATCATACTAAATAGATAGATTACAAACAATTTGAAGCCCAGGGCCAGTCAATACATTATGCCCGAATAGCACTTAAGGCTACACAAAGAACACAGTATAATGAAAGTCCTTGTATTTTTACCACTAAAATCTCTTTTAATATATAGCATAAACAAGTGTTTGAAAGATATAGTTTCAAGCCAAATAAACTATTTATTGTATAATATGTTTTCCCATTTTTGCTTAATCAAATATAGCTATATTTGCCAGAATGTTTCTTGTTACACCGCTTCACACCTTTCCCCTTTCCCCACACTGATCATTGGGAAAGGAAATGGCTTAATCTTTGAGTGATGTGCAAATAATTTCTTTTGGAGTTTTTAAAATAGTGAGAAATGTTCACTTTCTTGACAACTTTTGAGAATCTAATAATCAACATGGTACTTGATCTAGTGGGTTTTTTTTCGTCAGATGTGCTTTTTGGTGCTAATTCAGGCAAGCAAGTGCAAGAAACATTCATTTACACGTATTTATTGCATGCTTACTACAAACTAAAACATTCATTTACATGTATGTATTGCATGCTTACTATGTACCCGGCTCTACTCTTGACTCTAGAGAATCAGAAATAAACATAACACAAACAATCCTTGACCTTGATAGAAAAGAAACATAAGCAATCAATAAAAACACATGATAGATGGTTATGATACTCTGTAATTTTAAACAAATTATATAGCTTTTCTCATCTGAGAAAGTAGTTTTTATTTATATGGGGAATGTCAACTAGGTCAATTTTTAAAAAATATTTAATACATTTAAAACAAATTGTTTTATTCTAGTTCATAAAATGTAACTTTTTAAAGTATTTTTAGTTGGTTGCCTAAGGGACGTCTATACTAAAACTATCGCATTTTGATAAAGACTAAAAAAGGTAAGGGAATTAGATATAAAGAAGAATAGCAAGGGCACAAATCATGAGGCAGAGGTGTTCCACATACATACCTCAAGGAACAAGGAAGAAGGCCACTACCATCCACTTGGTCTCTTAGGATTCAAGCTGAAGTTTAAGGTGACTCTTTGTTTTTTTTTAGAGACAGTCTGACTTTGTCGCCCTCAGTGGAGTGCTGTGACATCACAGCTCACAGCAACCTCCAGCTCTTGTGCTTAGGCGATTCTCTTGCCTCAGTCTCCAGAGTAGCTGGGACTACCGGCACCCACCACAACACCCGGCTATTTTTTGTTGTTGTTGCTGCAGTTTGGCTCAGGCTGGGTTTGAACTCGCCTCCCTTGGTATATAGGGCCGGAGCTCTCTCCCTGAGCCACAGGCACCGCCGTAAGGTGACTCTTAAAATCAAATTTTGTGATTTCTCCTTTTTTCCTCACTAGTCATGGAAGCTAACCAAAGTTCAGGGCAGGAAGAAAACCAGTAAAAACCATTTCAGAGCCTCTGGTAATTAACTTATAATTTCAAAAATAATCTTGAAACCCCGGGTGGCACCTGTGGCTTAAGGAGTAGAGCGTTGGCCCCATATACCAGAGGCGGTGGGTTCAAACCTGGCCCTGGCCAAAAACTACAAAAAAAAAAAAAAAATAATAATAATAATAATTATGATAATCTTGAAACCCCAACACAAGTATAATACAAGTAAAATACTGTTTAACAACCTTTTCTGGGGAAAGGGTTATACAATGTAATTGTGTTTAATGCTTATGAAATATAACTACAAAGCAGCGTGATTTTTAATCATTTACATCAACTATAAAATTATTTACTTTAACCAAACAGCATAAGTTAAATCTTGCAATAAAAACCTGGTTTAAATGGTGTTAGTAAATCTAGACCTGATTGCAGAATTTTAATGAGAAAAAATAATTTTTAGAAAAGAGAAATAACCAAAGAAAAGACATAGTGTCCAAAAGGACATGTAAAATGAGAATATATAAACATAGAGATAGACACACTTCATATATACACATATTTATTTACATAATATATAATCCCACCTGCCTGTGAAGTTAGAAAAATAGTCCCTTCTTTTCTTTTTTTTTTTTTGACAGTCTCATTATGTTGCTCTCAGTACAGTGCCGTGGCATCACAGCTCACAGCAACCTCCGACTCTTGGGTTTAAGTGATTCTCTTGCCTCAGCCTCCCAAGTAGCTGGGACTACAGGCGCCTGCCACAACGCCTGGCTATTTTTTGGTTGCAGCTGTTGTTGTTGTTTAGCCAGCCCAGGCTAGGTTTGAACCCGCCACCTTCCATGTATGTGGCTGGTACCATAACCACTGTGCTATGAACGCTGAGCCAAGTCCCTTCTTTTTAATATATTACCACGGTTTGGTTACCAGTTTCCTTATCTCATTTTTTGAAATATTCAAAATAAAGAGGGGTGGAGATATAGTCAGGACATAAGATTCTACATAACAGCCGATTTAGTTCTAGAGAAGTAAAAATTACTGATCTTAGGAGAAACAAGGGTTGGGAATAATTATCTATTTGACACTATTGAAGGTCCAGAGTGGAAGAATCTGAATCTGAAGAGATAAAATATAGAAGAAGTAAATTATGGTGTATAATGGAAGAGACTCATTAATAACAAAATGGCCTTAGAGTATGAAATTCTAGTGAAAGAGCTCAAAAATATTTGGCCCTTAAAGTTAGGTATAAATGAACAGGAATGTTTCAAGGGAGGTGAGGCCTCAGAACTGGAAAATTTGAAAGGTGATTTCAGCCAATATCACATTTTTTAAAAAAAAACCAAGATTGCTCTGGTCAAATTCCATTGAACATTTATATAGATATTTGAAAAATCCTTGGCAGTCTCTATTCATGAAAAAGATCATAAAGTTTACCATCTTAATGTCAAAGCCCTTATTGTGAGATTGCCCCACCCTCTAACAATGAATCTTTTATTACAAACTTGGTCTTCATTTACTGAACAGGCAAGACCTTTACAGACATGCCTTTTGGGTTTGGAAAGAGAAGAAACCAACAGATGTAGAAACACACTGAACAGACATTTTATCATAAGAGAAAGCCCAAAGGGAATTTAAAAATTTAAACAAATAATCAGGTATTCCCCTCTTTCAGAAGCCAAATATTTTGGCAGAAGGGAATTTCCATATTGTTTTGGCTATTTTCCAGTCATTCCAAATCTCTTTTCATTAGGGTCTCTAACGAGAAGATATTTTTGTCTTTCTTTTTCTTCATTGGCATTATCCATGCCAAAATAATAAGCAATTTCTTATAGGTAAACATGTATTTTAGTTGTTTTAAAACTTTAACTTAATTTTTTAAATTTCTTATGTTCAGATAAAACCTCATGCAGCAAAAATAGGTAAAACGCTAAATTTCAAATTTGCAATGTCTCTATTTCCACATGTTTTATTGTCATTTGAAAAGTCACATTTTTAATAGGGGTTGGAAATAATACATATAATTAAGTTAATATTATTTTCTGAATACTCTGCAAAAGAAAGCAAAAAAACAGAGGGGAGAAATGCAGACATTAATTTTTTAATGTAGGGTACTATGGGGAAAAAATTATGGCTCAATGCAAAACTATACATTGTCTATGAAAGCTATTTTACAAGTCTATATGCTGTAGAAAACATTCAGATTAGTAGACAAATTTTACCTTTGATGAAATTTTCTCATATTCTTAGTTAATATTACTCATATTATCAAGACCAAAATAGCTTCTTTCTACCTTGGCATCCAAATTCCAAATTCCTGGGAAAAACCTAAATGAGTAATTGCCCTGTGCCCAAAAATACTTCAATTCAGATTGAAGAAAACAGTGATATTTTCTCTTAATTGATCTAATAAATTCAATCAATCTATGAAATTATATCATTTACCAAAACTTTTGCTTGAAAAAATTTGGATAATGTGGGTGGATGGAAACTCCAGAGTTAGTTCCTCAGAACGAGATCTTCCATACCTCATTTCTTTGTTTTATTCTAAGTAAATTAACAGAGCATCATAATCACACATAAATCTAGGTAGAAAGATACCTGACAAATACACCATTAATCTAAAGTAATCTTGCAGATCACCTGAAAGTTATTTTCTAAATTTATTTATTTAATAATCTGAATGTCTAGGAAACAAATACTTAATAACAACAATACAGTGACGAAAATAGGTACACTCAAAGCTTATAAAGATAAGTACCATTTTGGAGTGTACCAAAGCACCTAGGCTTGTCTGAGCACAGAATCTTACTTGGAGTGTAAATTTTAAAATGTTACATTATGAAGGAAAACCCAATTGCTTGTAGAAAATATGATTGAGATTAAGGTTTTTAAATGACTCACTAAAAACTAGTATGGAATCCATATGAATTAAATATTCTAAAATTTGTGTATAAAATTAAATTATGGAAACACAGGAGCAAGAAATGTATTATACTTAAGTCGAAATATGGAATTTTTAGGGATGAAAACCATAATTACGAACCAAACCTGTATCACTACTAATAATTTACTAATTACAAGTATTGTCATCCAGTTTTCCTATGACCATAATAGACATTGCAGAGGATTGGAATTCAAAAACATTTGTAACATAAATGTTCTATAAGTAGTATGGCACATAATACTTAGCAATGCACTAAATAGATAAAAAATTGTTTTTCATTGTTGGGGATTCATTGAGGGTACAATGAACCAGGTTACACTCATTGCATTTGTAAGGTAAAATCCCTCTTATAATTGTGCCCTGCCTCCAAAAAGTGAATCACACACCATGATACCCGCCCTCTTTCCTCTCTTTTCTTTCCCCTTCCCCATCCCCCACTGTATCCTAGGTAATTAATTGTCCTCATAAAAGAATTGAGTACGCAGAATTCTTGCTTTTCCATTCTTGTGATGCTTTACTAAGAATAATGTGTTCCACTTCCATCCAGGTTAATACAAAAGATGTAAAGTCTCCTTTTAAATGGCTGAATAGTATTCCAATGTATAGATATACCATAACTTGTTGATTCATTCCTGAGTTGGTGGACATTTAGGCTGTTTCCACATTTTGGCTATCGTAAATTGAGCTGTGATAAACAATCTAGTGCAAGTGTCTTTATGATAAAAGGATTTTTTTTCCCTTCTGGATAGACGCCCAGTAATGGGATTGCATGCTCAAATGGGAGGTCTAGATTGAGTTCTTTGAGAGTTGTCCATACATCTTTCCAAAGAGGTTGTATTAGCTTACAGTCCCACCAGCTGTGTAAAAGTGTTCCCTTCTCTCTATATCCATGCCAGCATCTGCATTTTTGGGATTTTATGATGTGGGCCATTCTCACTGGGGTTAGATGGTATCTCAGGGTATACTATAATTTAAGAAAATAAAGCATAATTCAAACTAGTGCCTAAAAAAGCCAGGCAAGTGGAAGTAGTAATGAGTATAGCTAGATAGATACAATTTTATCTTTGAATTAAAAAGATAGAAAAAGGCTAGGTATGGTGGTTCACGCCTATAATCCAAGCACTCTGGTAGGCCAAGGAAGGTGGATTGCTTGTGCTGCGGAGCTCAAGATCAGCCTAAGCAAGAATAAGACTTTGTCTCTACTAAAAAGAAAAAAAATTAGCTGGACATGATGGCTCACACCTGAAGTTCCAGCTACTCGAGAAGCTGAGGCAAGTGAATTGCTTGAGCCCAGGAATTTGAAGTTGTTGTGAGCTATAACAACATGGCATTCTAGCCTGGGACAACAGAGTGAGATTCCATCTCAAACAAAAAACAAAAAACAAAAAAACATAAATTAATTAATTAGTTAGTTAAAAAAAGAACCAAAATAGAAATCAAAGTTAGAAGAGGACAGAAAAGCAATCTGGGCATGAAGCCATAGGTAGTGGTGGAGTCTGTGAATAGAGGCTCTACAACCTCCCTAAAGGTGACCAGTAGACATTAACTCCAACTGACTATTGCCCCACAGGCTTGCAGAACTGATGTTGCTTGAATTGATTTTTCAAAAGAAGTTTGCATTCCAAATATTCTGTATGATCTCCAAATGTTGACAACTGATTCAAGAAACAATTTTGAGCCTGTTTAGGACAAATCTGGCCATGGGGCTATCAGTGTATAACTTCTGGTTGAGAAACAAGAAGGATTCCAAGGAAAGTGCAAAAATTGTACAGTGGATAATTGGAGAATTAAGTCAATTGAGAAATCCAGGGCCTGTTTGACACTCGCTTTTATGAAATATGGGATGAAATTTTCAGGCCTCAGAATCCTTTTCTGTCTTCTTCCTCACTGTACCTCAGGCAACTCACCAAAAAGTCTGGAGTCAATGGTTTATATATTTAAATAATTAATTAGTATTAAAGAGTTTAGACTACATAATTTCAAAGTTTTTTTTTTGCTACAGTCCTTAAAATGACTTAAGTGAGATAAAATTCCTTTTATAAGGAAATATGGTAGAAATTAGTGTTCATTTGATGTAAAGAAGGGAAGTCAAAGGGTGACTTAGATCTTGAAATATTTTTGAAAAGCTGGTGGGGAAGGAGCCAAGCACATTTTTTGTGTGTACATATGTGTCTATCTCATGAAAGTTCAAAGTAAAAAAGTGGGTTTTAAATTACAATTAAAATATTTGGTCAGTAAGGTAGAAGATTTTTTGGCTCATAAAGATAGGTCTGCTAAGGAGATTGTGAATGCTAGTGATCTTTAAAAGACTACTAAAAAAAAAACTTCTTTTGGCATTTAGCCAGTGTCTCAACCAATAAGGTCTTATTCTTCAGAAATCTATAGTGGTTTTCAAGCAAACTTCATTGTTAAATTATATATGTCAAGTTGTATCAGTTAAAAAGTCATAAACTATGTCAGCTTGCAGGGGTGGAAGTGGTGTAAAGGGAAGAACCATGAAGTCACAGAGGTGGTGGAGGGGCACAAAGGAAAAGAAGCAGAGATTGGCAGATTAAGGAAATCAGTTACAGATAGAGATTAAGCAAAAAAAACCATCATAAGGAGAAGCCAACTTTCTCGTTGTTGGCAAAAGAGTTTAGAAACCCTGGAAGGGAAAAGACCTTAGAGAAATGACTGAACCCAAAGTGTGAAAAATACGAGATGAACCTGGAATATGTTGCACCAGAAATTTGTTAAATGACCAAAGAATTAAATGTCAAAAGGCCCCAGGAGTCAACTTGAGGGGGCTTCCACTTAGTATGTCCAGGACTATTTGAGCATCAGAATAACTAATGGTGGTAATAAATTACCACTGAATCAAAGAAAAGTCTATGCAGGAGTTTATATTTACATAATAAATTAAAAATAAATAGGAGAAAAGAGAAAGATATTATGGCAGAATCCCAAGTAATTAGTGTTCAAAAAATGACAGAAATGGAGAATCATTTCACACCCAAGTGAGCGTGAAGTGTTGTTGTGGAGAGTATCCTTGATTTGGTGAAATTTACACTGGAAATTTATATATTTGGGGACATATTATCTACAATATGTTCTTAGAGTTCTTGTAACTTTTGAAAAGTGTGAAACTATTTATATATTAAATAAAATTAACAGAGTTAGCAGGCATTTCTAACATAGATGGTAAGAGAATACAAGCACGGCATGAAGGGAAAAATTGTCTGCATTTCTATAAATTAAAATGTGTTCAAAGACAAAAAAATGACAGAGTTTTATAATTTGACTTTCTATTTTTAGCTGTAATTATGTTGTGCCATTTATTTTTTTTTAATTTTTATTAAATTATAATTGTGTACATTTGTGCAATCATGGGGCACAATGTGCTGACTTTATATACATTCTGAAATATTTTCATTGAACTATGTGCCATTTATTTTAGAAGAAAATATTTTGACTATTTATTCTCAAAATAGCTCAATTAAATGTCAGGCAGAAATGACAAAGATTGAGTTAATTATAGTGTTTGTGAAAATTTTTCTACAAATTAAGATTTCCTATGGATACATCAGGGAATGCTCCGTCAGGACCACCTAAACTCAGTTCATGGAGACGGAACTGTAGGCATGAATATTCCTACAGTAAATGATAAACACATGAATCCACCCAGGGATATTTTCATGATGCTGTAACTTTAAACTCCTTCATGTGTTGAGAAAATATCTTTTAAAAATAACTCTGGAACTGTTTAATGTTGAAAAATGAGTGTGTTTAAATGCAGCATTTATGGAATGCTGGCCACCAAAGAGACGTTTAAGCAATTATAAATTTGCTTCTGAGTGGATCCTCTATGACCCTGACATATTTTTAGCCCATGCTAGCTATCTTTTTTCTTTTGTAAATAATCCTACCTTTTTTTTTTCAACATAAAAATGAAGATTCTTTATATTGGAGGCCTCACATCATCTAGACTTTTCATCCTGCATTCTTTTATAACACCATATCCTTTTGGCATGTTTTGTGTCTTTTCTACTTATTCTAGAAAAAAGGATGACATTAGTGGCCTCAAAACCTTTAATTATGACAATTGCCACCTCTGGTGTAATCTTGACTTTCTAGACTGTGATATCTGCCTAAATTGAATTAAATAGAATAAGTACCAGGTGTGGGGAAAGTCTGACAAAGTGAACATAAATAGATAGGGGAAAGCACATATAGGTTCAAAGTAAGAGTTACTGGTGGCTTCTCTTTGCCTTTTAAATGGATTTAAAGTTAACTGTATATTTGGTGCCACAAAGAATATCATCTCATGAAATTCTCACATTGGCTTCCCTGACCAGAATATTCTCAGGAATTTCTCAGTTAAGATTTAATTACAAACGAGACATGTCAGTGAGGCATTGACAGGAAAGGAAATATTTCACTTTCGTGAATATCTAATTTAACTAAAATGTTGTCTCATGTGAGGTGAATTTTCAGAAATCTAAAGATTATATTCCTAAATTGTCTGAGTGAGGTCAGACAATTAAAGTTGCAAACTCATCTTTCAAAGCAATTTTGGAGCTCTTGCCATCAGAGCTGTCATGGTACAAAGATCTAATAATTAAGTTTGTGAACTCATCCTAGAAAAGGTGCTTTAAAGGATTGACTAGGTGCTGGCATCTGTGCATCGCTTCCCAAGGAGAGTAATTCAAAGGTGACCATACTGGTATTCCTCAGTGAAATATACAGCACTTTTTCTAGGATGAGTCTGTCATCTAAATTGTCCAAACTTGTACTCCTTGTCATTTATTTATGTCTATAATTTAGAATTGTTATTATGAACATCAGTGTAATGGACATTGCAAGCCTATCTACTGAGATTTCTTTTCTCTTTTCTTGGTAAAAAGTCTACGATTTGAAGTTGTGTCTCCTAACCCTCCCATCCTTGGTATTGTAGAGATTGAGTAGAGGATGTCTAAGGTACTATATGTGATTCCTTGCTATAACCACAATTATCAGTTCACAGGTGGCTTCTATTCCATTTGGACCCATGAGACAGCAGAAAGTATTCTCTCGGGATTACCTAAAACATCCTAAACTTTCTTAGATATGGTTGATAATATCCCATCAATTAGCTGCTAGGATTTAGTGTCCAAAGTTCAGCAACCAGAGTAGCCAAAATTAAACTAGTCAAAGATAAAGAGAAAAGTAAAAATAACCAGTCTATGATGACATCATTAGCTGAATCAAAATATCCATGAAGTTTTCCCTCCAACTTGTGTTAGGCAAGATTGTTTGAGCTGAGTTATCTTCCACTTGTAAAAAAATGCATTGTAACAAGGAATAACTTATTCTATTATGTCTATGATTCCTGCAGAGCCAATAACAGCATTTGCCCCCTCACATAAGACAATTCAGAGCTTTCTATGTTATCTTGGTCATATGTTTAATTTGCATATTTTATTTCTCCTATTGTTAGCTATCACTTTATGGGCTAAGAAATTAGTTACTAATAAGTTAGAATTGTCCCCTAGTTTCCTCTCAATCACCTATGACCCTCCAGAAGGGTCATGTGCCTCAGGCTTCAGCTCCCTCCGGATTTCTTCAAGAAAGATTCCCCCGACCCACATCAATGTCATGTTCCTTTGCTAAATATCCTCACTGAGCATTGCCACTAACCAAGCTTTCCTCTAAGTATTTTACCTGAATTAACCTATGTAATCCTCATATCAATCTTATTTTAAAGATCTTGTTACTCTGATTTTAGTCCATTTGTGCTATAATAACAAAATACCTGAGGCTAGGTAGCTAGTCTCTTGTAGAAAGCAATAATTAATTTCTGACAGTTTATGGGGCTGGGAAGTCTGAGATCCAGATGCCAGCATTTGGTCTAGTGAGGGGCTTCTTGCTACATTCCCATATGGTACAAAGCAGAAGGGCAAACTCACCAAATGCTGAATGCAGCCACTTTTATAAGGGACTTTTTAATCCATTAACAAGGGAGAAGCCCTTGTGTTCTACTCACCGTATGAAGACCCACCTCTTAAAATCTTCACATTGTCAACACCTGGATTTTGGAGGGGACATATTCAAACTACAGCACAAAAGAAGTAACTGAGGCATTAAAGAGTTGGTAAGTAGTACAAGTTCACAAAACATGGAAAAGTTGGGAGCGGGATTTCCTCTTAACCATTATGCTAGATGACCATCACTTTTCCTCACAATTTTTATCTCACTAAATCATTAAACATTTCCTAACATAATAATTGAATTAGCCTTCACCTCTCCTACTAGACTGCAAGTTCCATAGGAGCAGAGATCACATCTAGATTGGTTCATCATTATCTTTTCAACTCTTACTACATGATAGTTTATTAATTGGCACTCAATAAGTGTTAAATGAAGCAAAGAAGAAAACAAGGAAGGAAACAAGGTAAGGAGGGAAAAAAAGAAAAGAAAGAAAGGTTAGGTCCATGAAAAAGCTTAGATAACTTGTAATTGAGGACTGTTTGAGCTGCCTGGTGGCCTTATTTCTAATAGTTGAATTTATTTGATAAATGAGTTGATTACTGTACTTCATGATCAATGGTGATGTCTCTTGTAACAATTAATTCAGGATACTTTACATTTGGTAGTAATGAAAACTAAAAAAAAAAATTAAGAATATAATAACTGCCATTAAACTTACAAGGATAAAATGATGTGCATCATCTTAAAACTGGATGCATTCTCAGACTTTAAGGACTTAGATAACTGTCCTTAAAAAAATAATGGATGAGAATATATAGTCTGTATCAGTTATCTATTGCTGTGTAACAAATTTTCCTAAAGCTTAGTAGCTTAAAACAGCAAACATTTATTATCTCGCAGTTCTAGATATAACTTAACTGAATCTTTTAGCTCATCAGCTTTCATCAATTTAAATTTAATTTAATACCACTTCCTACCAAGCAGGCAGGAAATTAAACCACCACCATTATTGGGAATCCCCACTTCTTCATCCTCCAAGGTTATGTAAAAGCCTAGAGCTCTTAGCAATCTGGGTCACTCATGGAGGATCTCTACCTTTGCCCACAGTGATCAGTGATCATTTCCCAAGCCGGATGATTGTTTGAAAGTTCAAGTAGGTCAGGATCTACGTCCAAGCTTATTTGGTAGCTGTTGATAGGATTCAGTTCATTGCACACTGTTGAACAAAGACCACCTTTGATTCCTGGCCATATGGGCTTCTCATCAAGCATCTTGCTTTATCAAGACTAGCAAGAAATAGTGTCTTCTACCAAGATAGAGGTCATGGTCTTTTATAACTTAATATGGAAGGAACATCTCCTAAGTTTTGCCATATTCTGTTCACTAGAAGCATGGCATTGGGTCCAATTCCTACTCAACAGGAGAGGAATAATCAAGGGTATGAATAACAGGAGGTAGGAATCATCTTAGAAGTTTGTATAGTATATAGTCTTTTTCATAGTTAAAAATATGAAAATTATATCAGTATGTTTATATAATTGTTTTTATTTTTAAGCAAATAACTGTATAAGTATATATATCATTATTAAAAATGTTTACTTTCCAGGAATGCGGCCCAAATCAAAAGTAAAAACAGTAAAAATGTCAAATTCATGTAAATTGTATGTATGTAAAATGGTACACATTTAATTTTTTTCAGCTGTGGGGTATGAGATAAAATTATATGTTCTTTCACTCAACTGTACATTTTAAAGGGTATTTAATAAATAAAACATTAAATACAAGAACTATAACTCACACTCTAAATAAGGAGTGGGTAAATGTAAAATGATGGAAAATAAAGTATTTTTCAACTAAATGGTGAATATAACCAGCCTAATTTCCAGGCATGAAAGTCTAAGAGCAAATTTCCAGTAAATCATTTGAGGAATTCCTTCACCCCAACCCCATATTTCTGCAAGAAATAAAGATGATCCCTCAAAACCAAACTCTGTGTGTGTCGGAGGGTAACTTCCTGAAGACATGGGCAAAGCAGGAAGTGACCAGGACTACTTCTGGGAACATCACTGGACCATTATGTATAAATATCAAATTGAATACAGGATCTCACCTAAAGCTCACAGTGTGAGGGTGTTCAGCACACCCTCTGGGTGAAGGGCTCAATTGAAACTTGAACTTTACCTTGCTAGTGAGACCAATGTAACCTAAAAAATTGTACCCTCATTAATAATTTGAAATTAAAAAAGTAACATATGCTTTTTTTTAATTCAAGAGTCTAGTCTCTTTTACAGTTACCAGGTATGAATTTGTTTTCTTGTTGTTTGAATGAGCCCAAGATTTGACACAGCTTCAGATTGTCAATAAGAACTACTTTAGGCTTGGTGCCTGTGGCTCAAGTGACCAAGGCGCCAGCCACATACACTTGAGCTGGTGGGTTCGAATCCAGTCTGGGTCCACCAAACAATAATGACGGCTGCAACAAAAAATAGCCAGGCATGTGGCAGGCACCTGTAGTCCCAGCTACTTGGGAGGTGGAGGCAGGAGAATTGCTTGAGCCCAGGAGTTGGAGGTTGCTGTGAGCTGTGATGCCACAGCACTGTACCCAGGGCGACAGCTTGAGGCTCTGTCTCCAAAAAAAAAAAAAAAGAACTACTTTAGTTTAAAATACAACAAAACACTTGAATGTCAAATTAAAAGGCAAAGAAAGAAAGGCAAATTAAAAGGCAGCAGAGCACCTAACCCCAAGCGCAGCCTGAGCCTCAGTTACCAGCTACGTTGGTTGTACTCCACGTCACTGACTAGAGAATAGTTGAATTGCAATTCCCCTCCAGTCATCCCAGCAATGCCTATAGTATCTTGCTACCCCTCTGGTTTTATAGAATAAGAAAAGCAGCCAGGTAAGGGCTGAAAGGCCATTTGTCATTTTTAAATATGACAGAAACGTAAAAGAAAAAAAGTCACAAAAAAACACCTAGATTGAGACTTGAGGCCGAGCAAAGAAACCATGGACCGTGTTTTCAAAGAAGGAAAGAAAAGAATAAAACTGAAGATGGTACAGTTAGAATACAACAAGACATCCCGTCACTGGTATCTTTTTGCAAACTGAAATTCTGAAATCCTAGGAAATAGCTATCAGAATTTCAGCATGGAAAGAGACTCAAATATTAATTCAACGTGGTTTCTGTATGGAATTAATTTTTGATGCATGGAGGAAGGATCTAGAAAATATTCTTAAAATCAATTCTTTAATAAAGTTGGAGTAAATAAGGGGATAAGGTAATAATTATATTTCCGGATCATCATATTTCCATTAAAATGCCATAAGTACTTTAAATACTTATATGTTACATTTGTATAGTATTTTTTAATTAAAAAAACACAATTATTCACCATCTCATTACTGAGAACCACTTATGGGTCCAGCACTGTTCAGACATCTCAGAATTAGGTGTGGAGAAGCATCACAGAGATGTGGCGTGTGCACCTGTGTGTAGGATGTACAGAGGAAGGAGCGACAGCTGGCCTTGAAGGCCACACAGTATAATCATGGATCCAATACAAGAGTCACGTCTACAGTCTGCCTGGATATCACTGTACTCACACATTGAAGGGATTTATTTTATAAAATTTGGATTTAGTCAAAAGGCCACACTCGAGGATCCAGAGGGCCACATGTGGCCCTGAGACTAAAAGTTTCCTACCCTGGTAGAGTGAATATGCTTCAACATCTTCAGAGACAGAATACTCACGATTTTAGGAGTGAGTCTACCTCTATGTCAGAAAATATAATTGATTAAATGTATTCCCACATTATTGAATGTGAAAGCTGATTATTGAATTGGGTCATTCTCATCAGACCCTACTTAAACCGTCTATAGTTCAGGAGGAAACATTACTCAGGGGACAAAACATTGCTCCAAGAATGTAATCCTATGGAATCCTGACTGCTGAAACTGCCTGTTGTAACCTGACACCAGTTTTATGTAATAACTGCTGAAAAACCTCCTGCATCTCTAAGAATTCTGTTACCTATTGCTGTTACTGACCAATCAAAAAACTTGCCACTTCCTCAGAAACTTACTGGTGCCAAGAAGTTTCTCAAAGAGCAATATGTACCATTTTTCCCCTTTCCCTTCTCCTTCCTTCTCCTCCTCCTCCTTCTTGTAATAAAACTTCTAAGCTTCTCTTTGTTCTGTGAAAATACCAACTCCATCTGGTCTGTGTATATGTCCCAAGTTGTAATTCTTTCTTCACCCCCCAAAAAATTAATTTCAGAGATTTATATCTGTAATTTATTTGACTTTGACGCTTATTATGAAGTTGAAACTTGCACTCTATAGTGTCCGTCATTGATGTCCCAGAGCTAAACTAGATTATAGCTTTGCACACAAACAGGCGCGCGCGCACGTGCGCAAACACACACACACACACACACACACACACACAGGGACAGGACAATACATAGAAGAAGAGAACTATTATGATGTCCCCTAAATCTCTTTTCCAGATTAACTATTCTCAAGTTGCAAATCAAAATCTTCCATATCTGTATAGCTGTGTCCTGGATATAGTCCATTCAGAAACGGTAATATTTATTATTTCAAGCCTTGGTTTATTGGTGTAAAAAAGAGTATGCTTTTCTCCTAACTTGTTCTGAGCAGCCTACCTTCCCTAATGTAACACAGGATATATTAAAGTGGGCGACATAAAACCACGTGATTTAGTATGAGAAAGAAATAAAACACTGACTTTTTTAAGGATTTTATTTTCAAAGCATTTATAAATTTTTAGGATCTGATTCTTTTCTGATGCATTTTAAGTTTCTAAAAGTCATCAAAAGGAATAGTCAGTAAGAAGACAGGATAGGGAAAAAAGATCTGCTGACAAGCAAACAAAAAAGCAAGAGATCCTTAACTATGGGAGAGAAGAATTCCCTAGATACGGTAATGATTAAAGTAGGTGTGTCTCTTGGATAGTGGGGACCTATCCATATCCTTCCTGATAGCTACATCCAGAAATGATCATAATATCTCAGCGTGATCTGTTTGATATTCATAGTTTAGGGTAATTTTATCTATTAAATTGTCTGGCATTAGGATCCAAGAGAAGTTGTCAGAACCTCAGGGAGCCTGATGGTGCCATGCCTTGGGGTAGCCAGATTAAAATTTCCAGCGCTTCTAGCCAAAGTAAAACTCCTGTGCCCTACTTCCACCCCCAAAGAAACAGAGCTATTGCCTTCAAGGATTACCAGCTTGGACAATAGGCATTTCATCGCTGATAGCTGTGCATAAAGACAGATCTCCTAAATGTCCTAGATAACATAAAACCTCTAGGCTTTCCTATAATCTTAAAGGATGAGGAGGTTGGGATTCCCAACAATAGTGGTGGATTAATTTCCTGTTTGCTTAGTAGGAAGGGACATTAAAACGAATTCAATTTTATTTAGCAAAATAAAAAAATGACCTTCCTGACACCCTGTATTGCATAGTAGAATTCAAATCTGATACATATTCTTAGAGGCAAGAATAAAGAAACTGGAGTTTGAGGAAGTTAATTTGCTTACTTGAGGAATTTAGAGTGGAATGAGTCAGGTGGGAGTGGAAGCCAGCTCCTGATTCCTGATGCAGGATTCTCCATCCTCTCTCATTACATTTGTTCTCGGTTTTACACTTGCTCTTAGCCAAAAGGTTGAAAACTGATATTTGTTCTTGATGTTGACACTGGATTTAAAAAATTAATTTTAAAGAATTAACATCAAAATGATTCAATATTGAGGCTCAAAACGTAGAGCTTGCTAATGATAAATGATACATTATCTCTTGAATTAAATATATACTTGAGAGGAAATTATATTGTAGCAAAAATATATATTCATAAAGACAGAAAATACATATTTATATATAAAACAAGTACTTAGACACAAGAATTTTCACTAGATTCTTTTACTAGGTACTGCTTGAAACAAAAAGATGAATATTGTTAAGTTTTGATACTTCAAATGAGTCTAAACTATGAAATTCCTGGGGTAAAGGAAGAAAAAACAGAGATAATTTGTGAAAAGATATATATCTTTATCTTAGTTCCAACATGGATATGCTAAGTTACACCAAATGTATCTCCAAGATAAAGATGTATGCATTGCCAAACTTACTTAATTGCATATCTTTCTCACATAATGTCTGCCAGGACTAGTATAGATGTAAAATAAGTTGCCAAAATTTTCTTACATTAATCTTATAAAATAATTCAAGGATATTCCTTGACTCTCCAAAAATAAAACAATATCTTCCTAAAATGAAATAATTTTTCAATAAAGTGCTGACAGAGTGAAATTGCTTGGCTTTGACTTTAAGACAATCCATGGTAATTTTGACATGGTGAACTTAAATAAAATCCCTCTTTGATATAGCAGTGTTAATAAAGCAATAAAAAATAGCTATATTTAGAATTCTATTATTTCAGTTATGTCATTAATAATTATTTCTTTAACTGAGTGGCCCACTTTCACTAGTTATCACTGCATGTTCATGATTCTGTTGCATTTGAATTTCCAAAAATATGTTTGAGTTTAAATATTTTGATTTGCTGACATAGACAATAAATCATACGTGTTGAATTTTCATTCAAGCAAACCTTAAGCAAGTTGTTATTTAGTTCTTACTGAACAAAAGGTGGTACTGGTGAAACTTATTAAAGGTAGAGTGTCAATGTCTTTATATAGTGATCAAGAAAATGCCATGAAGGCTATCTGTAACAGTACGATCAAAATATTTCTGAATGTATATGAAGCACATCGTGCCCTATGATTACACCAATGTACACAATTATGATTCAATAAAATTATAAAAAA
>CAUYON010054680.1:0-10968 GCA_963573935.1 Arctocebus calabarensis
TTTGTTTTTTTTTTGAGACAGAGCCTCAAGCTGTCACCCTGGATAGAGTGCTATGGCTTCACAGCTCACAGCAACCTCCAATTCCTGGGCTCAAGCGAGTCTCTTGCCTCTGCCTCCCAAGTAGCTGGGACTACAGGCGCCTGCCACAATGCCCAGCCATTTTTTGGTGCAGCCGTCATTGTTGTTTGGCGGGCCCAGGCTGGATTCGAACCCACCAGCTCAGGTGTACATGGCTGGCGCCTTAGCCCATTGAACCACAGGCACTGAGCATTTTTTTTTTTTTTTTTTTTTTTTTTAGACAGAACCTCAAGCTGTCGCCCTGGGTAGAGTGCTGTGGCATCACAGCTCACAGCAACCTCCAATTTCCAGGCTCAAGAGAGTCTCCTGCCTCTGCCTCCCAAGTAGCTGGGGACTACAAGCGCCCGCCACAATGCCTGGCCATTTTTTGGTTGCAGCTGTCATTGTTGTTTGGCAAACCTGGGCTGGATTCAAACCTGCCAGCTCAGGTGTATGTGACTGGCACCTTAGTCCATTTAGCCACAGGCGCAGAGCCTGTTCTTTATCTCTGTATGTGGATTTCTTGTTTTAAAGACATAAAATTCACAATTATGTGGTCTATCTTCCCTAAAATATTACTGCAACAATATTCTGTGCTGTTAGGCAAAGTAAATGAAGGATATGGATTTATTATTTGTAAAATATCACAAAAGTGTAGAAGTTGGCTTTTTCAAATTCTACGTTGTGTGTTTTCTTTGTTTTTTCTGAGCTAGGAAAACATAACTTAAGCATTTAATTCTGAAACCCAACACAAGCAGACTGTTCTTTAACTCAGCTGAAATGACTAGAACCTACGTTAATTATAGAAATGTATCTATTGACATATAACGCCTGTTTTCAACCTTTTTGCTTAACCAAGAAACTAATCATCATTTACTTTATGGGCTATCATCTGCATTTTAAAGTATGAGAAATGGTGCTTTCTCACGTTATTCCTATTTGACAGGCCAGGCACTAGGTGGAATATTAAGTTCAGTGAGATTTATAGTAATGCATCTTACAGAGGAGAATCTCTACTAAGCTTTCTCTGCCTGGGTCTAGCGTGATGGAGCTTTGGGCTCCTAACTTAAATCCTGGAGCTTGAGGCATTTATGGAAGGGGATTATTTATTGGCTTCACTCTTACCTTCCCACTTAAGGAGTTTTATCATTCATAGCTATAAACAGTGCTAGCAGAAGCAAAATAACATCTTTCTTAAATCAAGTATTTAGTTGCTTAAATTAAATTTTTAGATAGTCAATCTCTTACAAAGAACGTTTGTGGGTGACACCTGTGGCTCAAGGGAGTAGGGCGTTGGCCCCATATGCCAGAAGGTAGTGGGTTCAAACCCAGCCCTGGCCAAAAAAAAAAAAAGAAGGTTTGGCAGAAACTGTGGTGGAAGCCACGTAGACTGATTCTTGAAAGTGAGGCCTTAGACATTAGAGGTCACTGAAGTTTATGTTCAAACTTTCTGTCAGCCTGAGTGCTTCCTGGAAACCGTGTCCTGGTAACATGCCATCTTGAATAATTACACAAGTGCAGCCCAGTTTCTTTCTTTGATTGTAATGGCTTTCACTTAACCAGCCTGATTCATTGTTTTCATGGGAAGCTAAATGGTCTATGCTTCAGTTTAGCAGAAAGCGATTGTTCTGGGTATTGGATTCCATGCATGTTTGTATGTTTAAATGTTCTTTTATGTGTAAAGTATAATATAAAAATGTTAGAGCTTCTTGAAGTAATGCAATAGAAAAATGGCAATCAATAAAAATCACTAACAACATATAAAACTAGATTGTTTTAGGAAAAGTGTATTTCTGAACAAATGTAGGCAAATTGGTTCATAAGACTAAAAGGGCACTTGGCACTGAGTCCTTTTGCATTGTGGTTACTGTTGCTTTTAAGTATCAACAAAAAAGTGTTCAAATCATTCATCTGCTTTTTCCAGAGTGCTAATCCTTTTTCTGGTTACTGATTTCTTTGGAAATCTGATGAAAGTTACAGGTATTTCCTCCAGAAAACTCAATATTTACCATGACTTGTAGTTTTAGAGACCATTGACGCCTACCCGTGGACATGTGGTGTTTGCGATCTACACTGACACTTTGTTTCTGTCCTGTCTATGCCCATATTCTTATAGGTGGCACAACTTGATATTCAAAGTCCCCTGCTGGCGCCCATACCACAGTGATTATGGCACCATTGGTGGCAGGTCCGAACCCGGCCCAGGCCAGCTAAAACAACTGCAACAAAAAAATAGCCTGGTGCCTGTAGTCCCAGCTACTTCAGAGACTGAGGCAAGAGAATCACTAAAGCTCAAGAGTTGGAGGTTGCTGTGAGCTGTGATGCCACGGCACTCTATTGAAAGTCTGTCTCAAAAAACAAACAACAACAACAAAAAAAAACCCACAATCCTCTGCTACCTTACTTCACATACTTCTTGCATTAGATCTTATAAGCCAAAGTTTACATTTCTATAGTAGGCTACATGACTTTTTTTTTTTTGTTTTGTTTTTTGAGACAGAGCCTCAAACTGTCGCCCTGGGTAGAGTGCCGTGGCATCACAACTCACAGCAACTTCCAACTCCTGGGCTCAAGTGATTCTCCTGCCTCTGCCTCCCAAGTAGCTGGGACTACAGGTGCCCGCCACAAACGCCCGGCTATTTTTTGGTTGCAGCCGTCGTCGTTTGGCAGGCCTGAGCTGGATTGAACCTGCCAGCTCAGGTGTATGTGACTGGCGCCTTAGCCGCTTGAGCCACAGGTGCCAAGCCTACATGACATTTTTTTTTTTTTTTTTGAGAAAGAGCCTCAAGCTGTCACCCTGGGTAGAGTGTCGTGGCATTACAGCTCACAGCAACCTCCCAATTCCTGGGCTCAAGCGAGTCTCCTGCCTCTGCCTCCCAAGTAGCTGGGACTACAGGCGCCTGCCACAACACCCGGCTATTTTTGTTTGGGTTGTAGCCATCATTGTTGGTTGGTAGGCCCAGGCTGGATTCGAACCCGCCAGCTCAGGTGTACATGGCTGGTGCCTTAGCCCGCTGAGCCACAAGCGCCGAGCCTACATGACATTTTTTAAAATATAATTCACTTACTATAAAATAAATTTACCTCTTTATAGTATACAATTCAGTGGGTTTTACTGTGTTTGCTAAGTTGTGCAACCTATCATAATCTAATTTAAAAACATTTTTATAACCCCCTCAAAGAAACCCTGAGTCCATTAGGAGCCCCTCCCTGCTTCCTCCCATCTACCTCTCCCCAGGCCCTGCACAACTGCTAATCTGCTTTCTGCGTCCGTCGATTTGCCACTGTGGACCTTTCAGATAAATGGAATCCTATATGACTGAATTTCATTTAGTGTTTTCATAGTTCGTCCATGTTATAGCATGTATCAGTTTTTCATTTTTATTGCTGAATAATACTATGTTTTGTTCGTCACTTGATGGACATTTGGGTTGTTACCATTTTGTGGCTATTGTGAATAATGCTGCTAGGAAACCTAACAAGTTACTATGTCTGCATATGGTACCTAGAGGAGTGGAATTACTGGGTGAACATCTCTGTTTTGCCCACTTGTTGAGTACACCCCTGTAAAGTGAATTCTTAGAGTTGGAAATACAGGATCAACAGATAACCACGTTTTAAAAATGATAGACGTTGATTGCCAGGTTGCCCTTAAAAGTGATAGTACCAGGCGGCGCCTGTGGCTCAAAGAGGTAGGGCACCAGCCCCATATGCTGGAGGTGATGAGTTCAAGCCCAGCCCCGGCCAAAAACTACAAAAAAAAAAAAAAAAAAAGTGATAGTACCAGGGGCAGTGCCTATGGCTCAAAGGCATAGGACGTAGGTCCCATATGCCTAAGGTGGCGGGTTCAAACCCGGTCCTGGCCAAAAAAACAAACAAAAAAAAGTGATAGTATCAGTTCATGTTCTATTAACAGAGCAAGAGTAGGCACTATTTCCCACACCCCACCAAAGCTAATAAGCATTATGGCCAGTCATCATGGCTCATGCCTGTTACCTGAGCAGTCTGGGAGGCCAAGGTGGGTGGATTGCTTGAGCTCAGGAGTTCGAGACCTGCCTGAGCAAGAGTGAGACCCCCATCTCTACTAAATATAGAAAAACCAGCTGGGCATTGTGGTGGGTGCCTATAGTCCCAGCTACTTGGGAGGCTGAGGCAAGAGCATGGCTTGAGCCCCAGAGTTTGAGGTTGCTGTGAGGTACGACTCCACGGCAGTTTACCCAGGGCAACTGAGTGAGCTTTGTGTCGGAATCTGAGATTTTAAAATGTATTCATTTGCTGTAATTATTAACAATTCTTAAACCAACTGAAACTAACCGTGTGTGTGTGTGTGTGTGTGTGTGTGTGTGTGTGTGTGTGGTCATTTGCTATTTACCTGATTCTGTCCTTTACCTGTTTTTCTGTTGGGTTATTTATCTCTTACTCATTTAAATCAGATTAGCCAGTTGTTACAGGTTGTACTTTTTTTTTTTTTTTTTTTGAGACAGTCTCACTCTGTTGCCCCAGCTGGAGTGCTGTGCTGTTAGCCTTGCTCTGCTCACAGCAACCTCAAATTCCTGGGCTCAAGCAATCTTCCTGCCTCAGCCTCCCAAGTAGCTAGGACTACAGGCTCCCATCACAATACCCAGCTAAGTTTTCAATTTTTAGTGGAGACAGCGTCTCACTTAGCTGAGCCTAGTCTGGAATCCTGAGTTCAAGCGATCCTCCAGGCTCAACCTCCCAGAGTACTAGGATTACAGGCTTGATCAACCGCACCTGGCTGTAAACATTTTTTTCTTGAACTGTCATTTGTTTTTTGACCTTGTTTATGGTTCTTTTTGCCATTCTAAAGTCTTGATTTATTTTTTTTTTTATACTCAGATGTATTGGTCTTTTTGTGTAAGTCTTCTGAATACTAGAAAGATTTCTTCCTAAAAACATTTTCTAATGTTCTCTTCTAATACTTTTATGTCATGTTTTACATTAAGCACTTGATCCTCCAGGAGTTTATTTGATGTAAGAAACCTTCCACTTCTATTCTGTGACCAGAAAATACATTTTTCCTATATCCTTATTTATTTAGAGGGTTTAGTGGAGTATTTAGGGATAAAATGTCAAGATGAGCTTCTCTTCAAAACTTCAGTAAAGAAAAAATAGTTGAGAGCTGCGTGCAGTGCTGTGTAGTTCCAGCTACTCAGGAGGCTGAGGGAGGGATCCCTTGAGCCTAGAAGGGGGCTATAATGATATAATGATGACACTGGACTCCAGTCTGGGCAACAGAGCAAGATCCTGTCCCATCCCTAGGGGAGAAAATAGAAAAAAATTTTTTTAAACTAAATGACAGAAAGATAGTATCTGTTATATCCAGGTGGTAGCTCTCTTCCTATTTCCCATTATGGGACAGTATCAAATTGAAACGGAGAACTCCAAGCTGAACTTTGCATCTGGAAGCTTCTGCCTCAATATCTAGGCGGGGAGGGGAGTATAGAGACAGACTGACCTAGGCAGCCAAGGTATTGAGTAGTTCACAGGCCAGACCCTTGTGTTTTCAAAGCTAGATACACTTCAGATCCTTTGGCATTAGGAGAAATGAGAAGATTACAGTCTACTGCACAGAGGGGCCAAGACAGAAGAAATCCTGGAGAAAGGTCTAAAGGTGCAAGAGCAAGAATTAAGAAAAAATAACTTCTCAAGTACTGGCAACTTTGGCTTTGGGATACAGGAATGCATAGATCTGGTTTTACTGAGTTCAGTATTTGCTTTTATCCTTGTAAAATTTACATACAGTGGAATGTACAAATCTTAAATAAACATTCTGTGAGATGTAGACAAATACCTACGTCTTATAAACTAAAACTCTATCAAGGTTCACCATTATTCCGGAATGTTCCCTGTTCTCTCAGCTCCCTTCTGCTCTCCCCACCCCTAAGAGGCAGTCAGTGTTCTGGGTTTTTCCTACTACCAGTTTTACCTGTTCTCACACTTCACATAAACGTAGCATCTACTTTTTCAATAACATCCTTTCATTTAGCTTCATGTTTTTGAGATTTACTCAGTGTATGAATATATGACAGTTTGTTTACCTTTTCCTCCTCTTATTGATGGACATCTGGCTAGTTTAGTTATTATGAATAAGGTTCTATGGACATGCTTGTTATAAGTTTTTTGTGTGTATATATATATTTCACTTATCTTAGCTAAATATTTTAGTACAATAGCTGGGTAGACATGTGTTTACTCCTAGAAGCTCTCAGACCCTTTTTCTAAGTGGCTATACCATTTGTTCCAGCAGTGCTGTGTGAGTTTTGATTGCTGTATGTTCTCACCAACATTTGGTGTTAGTCTTTTTCACTTTGGCCATTCTGATGGATGTAATAACTCATGTGGTTTTAATTTGAATTTTCCTGATGACTAATGACGTTGAACATTTTCATGGGCTTATTGGCCATTATATGTCTTCGTTTGTGAAATTTCTGTTCCAGTCTTTTGTCCCTTTTTGTTTGTCTTTTTTTTTTTTTTTTAATAGAGACGGAGTCTCACTTTATCGCCCTCGGTAGAGTGCTGTGGCATCACACAGCTCACAGCAACCTCAAACTCCTGGGCTTAGGCGATTCTCTTGCCTCAGCCTCCTGAGTAGCTGGGACTACAAGCGTCTGCCACAACACCTGGCTATTTTTCTGTTTTGCTGTTCAACCAAGGCCGGGTTTGAACCCGTAACCTTTGGTATATGGGGCAGCACCCTACTGGATGAGCCACAGGTGCCGCCTTTGTTTGTCTTTTTATTATTGAGTTATTAGAATTCTTTGAACATACTGGATACCAGTCACATACACTGGGGCTGCCAAGTTCAAACTCAGCCTGGGCCAGCTAAACAACAGGGACAACTACAACAACAAAAATTGCCAGGCGTTCTGGGGGGCGCCTATAGTCTCAGCTACTTGGGAGGCTGAGACAGGAGAATCGCTTCAGCCCAAGAGTTTGAGGTTGCTGTGAGCTGTGAGCCAGGTCACTCTACAGAGGGTGACAAAATGCAACTGTCTTGAAAATAAAATAAATATGTTTTGAGGAGCTGACTGTGGTGGCTCATGCCTGTAATCCTACCTTCCTGAGAGGTTCAGGCAGAAGGATCATTTGAGCCGAGGAATTTGAGCCTAGGATTAGCTTTCATACCATCCTCACTTGTTAAACCTCTTACCTCCATCCCCTCAAGCTAACACCTACTGGTGCTTCAAAGAGAAGCTGGTGCTGAGTATGGAATTCTCTTCTTTCCTCCTTCAACTGACCAACACACCCGTATCTATACAAAGCTTTTCCTCTGCCATTCAAACAGGGAAAAGGGACTCTTATTAAAAGCAGTCCTACTGCATTACATTGACATCCACTGTAATAAGTGGTTCACTTCTTCAGTTGCATTGTTGGTCTCTCTGTCAGAATATCTAGTAGCATCTATATTTGAAAATATAAACTTCCCCTGACCACGCATATGCCTCCCCTCCCTGCCAGCTTCTCCATGAGACAGCCTTTCTAGGTAGTTGCCTGAGATATTTCTTCGCTTCCTCACCTACCTTTCAGATTTTAGCTCAGAGCATTCTGCCTCTACACCACCATCAAATTTGTCAAGGTCTACAGGTGAGTTTCATGTTACCAGATTAAGTGAATGTGTCTTCATCCCTCTTAGCTACCCAGTAGCACACTAGATGCAATTGACCACTTACTGTTCTTCAGAAACCTTCCCCTGGGGTGGCTGTGGCTTCTGTCTCATATAGGATCATGGTCTCTCTCCTATTCAGTCTGCTTAACTGGCTGCTCCTTTTGTTCCTGACCTTTAACTGTCCACTGCTGCCCAAAGCTGTAAAGCGTTGTATGAACACTGAATTAGTGAATGACTCGCCCATCAAAGTGCAGGGTTAGGTTCTCTTGAGCCTCTGGTCACATTTTCATCAAATAATCAATACTTAACTTTGTCTTATGTGTGTTGTTGTTAAAAAAAAAACAGCTTATTTAATCCATATTGTTGGTTCATTGACATTGAACTCCTGGCCTAACAGCACTATAACTCATACCAGAGCAAAGTGTTTCTAACACACGTATTTTCTCCGTAAGATATACCACAGTCTATTCATGCTTAGGAGGAGTAGACAGCATGCAGCACTGTGCTTGGGGGGCATTTTAAACAGCAAAATCACCAATAAAAAGCACAAACGTGAAAAGTAAACACTAAGTAGGCCACAAAAAAAGGATAATTGTTTCTGTGTGAAAAGGGAACATTGCCAGTAGGACCTCAGAACATGAGTGCAGCTCAGCTTTGTCACCACCACATGCCTGTCCACTGACAACTAGGAAAACACTGTGACCTTAGTAGGCAGAACCACAGATACAGCATTTGTGAATAATGAGGATCCACTATACCCGGAAATAAGTTCACCATTGATTTAAATTAATTTAGAGAGCCTGTGGATTCAATACAATTTACATATTTAGTCAGAATGCTAATTTTATCTGTGTCAGGTTTTCCTGTATAACTCAATCTTTGAATTAAGCTGTAAGTCCAGTTCTAATTCCATCATTAAGGAAGTTGGTACCAGGTCTTATAACTAATAACAGCAGAGGTGACACCAGAATCATATTTTTAAGCCTATTTTCCTGAGGCACCCACATCTGTGGGTTACTGTCATTATCCCTAGCACTTACCATGAACCATGTGGTACACAGTACTGAGTTCTTTCCTGATGCATCTGATGAAATGAGTTCAGTTGGATTTTACCAAGAGCAGTTTAATACTTAAACACATAGCAGTTGGGGACGGTGTCACTTCAGTGATTCACAAAGGAGAATCATATTTTAGATATGACCCTATTTAAAAGTTTTGGGAGGGGGGTTTGCAGTTTTTGGCCAGGGCTGGCTTTGAACCTGACACTTCTGGCATATGAGGCCAGCACCCTACTCCTTTGAGCCACAGGCGCCGCCCAGAGTTTTGTTTTTTTTTTAATGGTGTTTTGAAGAATTTGGAGACTATCCCAAATCTACTCATGAGGTCCATTTTCAGCCATCTGACCCAGACTATAAGGAGCTCTTCCTCTGCGCCAGGCAGCCTTAGACAAGAGTACTAAGTACAAGCTGTGAACGGGCCAACATACTTGTCCTGGGACCCTTGAACTTGGTTAGTCCAGGCTCTGGCACTACTGTGTACCTAGCACTGTTCCCAGAGCTTGAGATCATCTGTTGATAGAAGCAGGCAGAGGCCCCACCTCCATGGGCTGGTAGTACCTCTTGATTGGGGGGGCAGAGGGTGGTTGGTGCTCCCTCTGAGATGATGCCAGGCAGAAAAGCTACAAACTGAGTCCCTGACCTCTTTGGATCCCTCACCTCTGGCATCTCCCAAGTTGTGCCAATTGCTTGCTTTTTTTCCTTTTAAATATAGGTTTGCTCGCTATTGTAGGAAAAAAGATATATGTCGATTGGTAAAAGCAACTGTGAATAAACTACTATGAAAAACTTAGAATTATGCACTTGATCTTACCACCCATTCTAAGTAGTCACATGCCACATAACATTTTCGATGATGACTGGTCCCGTAAAGGACTATTTTTACAGTCCTTTTTCTGTGTTTACATTGTTTTAGGTGCACAAATACTTGTCATTGTGTTAGAACTGCCTGCAGTGCTGTGCTGGTTTTAGCCTAGGAGCAGTAGGCTATCCCATACTCCCTAGGTGTAACTTGCTAGACCATCTAGGTTTGTCTAAGTATACTCTGATGTTCGCACCATGACAGAATTGCCCTAATGACACATTTTCAGAACATAAGCCCAGTGTTATATAGCATATGACTAATAGTAGAATTTTATAATTTTTTTAATAATTGTGTAATGCCACATTGAGTATATAATCTCTTTATCTAATGTCAGTGTGTTCATACCTAGGCTGGTGCTCACCATATTGGGCTGTCAGATCTATGTTAAAATGGTTGATACTATGTATTTTCCTAGCAGTAGTTCAATGAAGTGGGCCCTTATATCTTAGTCTTTCACTTTGTCTAGTAGTTTGGTTCCTAAACTAGTATATTTTTGTTGTTATTGTTGTTGTTTTGCAGTTTTTTAGCCAGGGTTGAGTTTGAATCCACCACCTCCAACATAAGGGGCCAGCGCCTTACTCCTTTGAGCCACAGGCGCCACCCCCCCCTTTTTTTTTTGCACTAAACTAGAATGTTTTTAAGTTACATCATTAAAATCCAGCAACAGAGCTTATTTAAAGGAATTCTTTCAAGTAACTCTGTAATTTGTCTTTTGTGTGAACTTTCATGTAGGGACATCCTTTTTGGTTTTTTTTCTTTGAGGCAGAACTTCCAGCTGTCACCCTGGATAGAGTGCTGTAGCATCACAGCTCACAGCAACCTCCAATTCCTGGGTTCAAGTGAGTCTCCTGCCTCCGCCTCCCAAGTAGCTGGAACTACAGGCACCCGCCACAACGCCTGGCCATTTTTTGGTTGCAGCTGTCATTGTTGTTTGGCAGGCCCAGGCTGAATTCGAACTCGCCAGCTCATGTGTACGTGGCTGGCGCCTTAGCCTGTTAAGCCACAGGCGCCAAGCCAAGGGACATCCTTTTTTATGGTAGAAACATTCTATAGGCTCCAAGTGATCATAACTTCAGACTCCCTAGGCTGTCTCATGCTGCTCTGATGGGACTTTAGGCACCCTCAGGGGTCTGTTCTGTTATTTCAGCACGCATTTGTCTACGACCAGGTTCTGCCTGTGTGTATATGTACATTTCTCCATGTGCATATTTTTCTCATTTCAGCTGATACTGAAGATGTGTGCATTGTAGAAAGATTGTTCTCAAGCAGCTTAGTAGCCATCGTTAGCCTCAAAGCCCCCAGGAAGCTAAAGGTTTGCCACTTTAAGAAGGGAACCGAGATCTGCAACTACAGCTACTCCAACA
>CAUYON010054681.1:0-19510 GCA_963573935.1 Arctocebus calabarensis
CCTTCATATGAAAGCTATAAATTAGCTTCATAGTAGGGCTGAGTACATTGGATACTTTTTCTTTCATTCTTGAGATACTTTGCTAAGAAGAATATGTTCCAGCTCCATCCATGTAAACATGAAAGAGGTAAAGTCTCCATCTTTCTTTAAGGCTGAATAATATTCCATGGCATACATGTATCACAATTTATTAATCCATTCGTGGGTCAATGGGCGCTTGGGCTTCTTCCATGACTTAGCAATTATGAATTGGGCTGCAATAAACATTCTGGTACAGACATCTTTGTTATGATGTGATTTTTGGGCTTCTGGATATATACCTAGTAAAGGAATTATAGGATCGAATGGCAGGTCTATTTTTAGCTCTCTAAGTATTCTCCAAACCTTCTTCCAAAAGGAACGTATTAGTTTGTATTCCCACCAGCAGTGTAGAAGTGTTTCCTTTTCTCCACATCCATGCCAGCATCTCTGGTTTGGGGATTTCGTTATGTGGGCTAATCTTACTGGAGTTAGATGATATCTCAAAGTAGTTTTGATTTGCATTTCTCTGATGATTAAGGATGATGAGGATTTTTTCATGTGTTTCTGTAGGCCATGAGCCTGTCTTCTTTAGAGAAGTTTCTCTTCAAGTCCTTTGCCCACCCTGAGATATTCTCATTATTAAACCTTTATCAGAGGCATAACCTGTAAATATTTTCTCTCATTCTGATGGCTGTCTGCTTACTATACTTACTGTGTTCTTGGCTGTGCAGCAGCTTTTTAGTTTGATCAGGTCCCAGTAATAGAGGCCATCTACAGCAAACCCACAGGCAATATCAAATTGAACAGAGTTAAATTGAAATCATTTCCACTTAGATCAGGAACCAGGTGAGGTTGCCCATTGTCCCCATTGCTCTTTAACATTGTATCGGAAGTTTTAGCCATTGCAATTAGGGAAGAAAAGGCAATGAAGGATATCCATATAGGGTCAGAAGAGATCAAACTTTCACTCTTCTCAGATGATATGATTGTATACTGGAAAACACCAGGGATTCTATTACAAAACTTTTAGAAGTGATCAAGGAATACAGCAATGTCTCAGGCTACAAAATCAACACTCATAAATCTGTAGGCTTTATATATACTAACAATAGCCATGCTGAAAAAACAGTCAAGGACTCTATTCCTTTCACAGTAGTGCCAAAGAAGATGAAATATTTGGGAGTTTATCTAACAAAGGACATGAAAGATCTCTATAAAGAGAACTATGAAACTCTAAGAAAAGAAATAGCTGAAAACGTCAACAAATGGAAAAACATTCCATGCTCATAGCTGGGAAGAATCAACATTGTTAAAATGTCCATACTACCCAAAGCAATATACAATTTTAATGCAATTCCTATTAACGCTCCATTGTCATATTTTAAAGATCTCATAAAAATAATACTTAGTTTTATATGGAATCAGAAAAAACCTTGAATAGCCAAGACATTGCTTAGAAATAAAAACAAAGCAGGAGGAATCATGCTACCAGACCTGAGACTGTGTACTATAAATCGATAGTGATCAAAACAGCATGGTACTAGCACAAAAACGGAGAGATAGATGTATGGACCAGAATAGAGAACCAAGAGGTGAACCCAGCTACTTACTGCTATTTGATCTTTGACAAGCCAATTAGAAACATTCAGTAGGGAAAAGACTCCCTATTTAACAAATGGTGGTGGGTGAACTGGCTGGCGACCTCTAGAAGACTAAAATTGGAGCCACACCTTTCACCATTAACTAAGATAGACTCTCACTGGATTAAAGATTTAAACTTAAGACATGAAACTATAAAAATACTAGAAGAAAGTGAAAGGAAAACTCTGGAAGGAATCGGCCTGGTGAATATTTTGTGAGAAGGACCCCCTGGGCAACTGAAAAATGTTGTTTTTAATGGTGTGAATTCACCCAAACTCAGCTTCATGGAGTCTTCCTTTTGGAAAGGTCATAATGGATTAAGTTTTCAGTCTGTAACTGAGCCCGTGAGCATTGGCCCCAGTCAGTGGCTGCTCCCACCCATTCCTTTTGTTAAGCCACCACCCCTCTGCACTGTCCCTCACAGCCCAGAAGCAGGGCCTTCATCCTTCCCTTTATTACACTCTGCTGACTCTGTGGTGGTGACCTTCGAATATGCTCAGAAATCTTTTTGCTCAAATAAATCCTTCTCTCAACTTTTCTTTGTCTATTTCTTTTGCTGTCACATGTCACATTAGCTCTGATGCCTCAACGCATCCAGTGAGGAACCTTTTGCAATCTTCGAGGGCTTCCCAAATCTCTGCCAATACTTCTCAAATTCAGTGGTGGTTTTCTAATTGCAAACTGAGAAAAGCCCTTTGTCTTTGGAAGTCTGCTTGACTTTGCTCAAGCCTATGACATTGTTTCTGATCTTCCTCATAATAAGCTTTTCCCCAATTTACAAGAGAGGACACATTTCTTTTTTCTTTTTCTTTTTTTTTTTTTTTATTGTTGGGGATTCATTGAGGGTACAAGAAACCATGTTACACTGGTTGCATTTGTTGGGAAAAGTTCCTCTTACAATTGTGTTTTGCCCCCAAAAGGTGTGGCACACACCAAGACCCCAAGACCCCACCCCCCTCACTCCTTCTGTCTTTCACCTTGATCCTTATGTGACTGTTTGAGGTGTTATTCTTCTTAGTGGCAATTCCTCCTTCAACCTTCTTTCACTGGATGTTTTTAAAGGCTTGGTTGGTCTCTGTATTTTTTTTTTTTTTTCTCTTTCTAAGCCTTCTCCCTGGGTCCTCCCTGTGAACAACTAACACATCCCCACTCCAAAGCTTCATTCCACATTTCAAATCACTGGCATAGCATGTCTACTGTTACTTCGAAGTCAGCATTCAGAAACAGAAACAACCACTTTTCCCCATCCTCATCCATGGCTTATCTCTTCCTGCTCTATACCCCCCAAGTCTAGAAGTTTCTATCCAGAGGCAGGGCTGACCTAAGAGCCTCCTTTCCCTGAGCCGGCCTCATTCTCGCACCATCCCTGCCGATTTGCTTCATTATTGATCTGAGAGCCTGAAGCCCATCTCCCCATCTGCATGCAGGTCTGTAGAGTTAGCAGTCCCACTGGTCACACTTCCAAGCAGTGACTTCTGCTAAACAATTCCTAAAAATGCTTTTAGAATGGCAATTTACAAAACTCATATGCATATGTGCATGTACATATTACCTTATTTTGTATAGACTTTTTATGGGGTAAGTACTATTGTTGCACATTTGTATCATGGATAAGGAAACCAAAGCAAAGAAAGTTAAATAATTCACCTAATGTCACCAAGCTAATCAAATGGCAGAGCTAGGACTGGAGGAAGGATTCAGGGGTCTATGATTTTATCCACTGTGTTCTATTCCTTCCTCAGGCAGGACACAGGATCTTGGTGGTCAGGGACTGGGTGTAGAGTGTAGAATAAAGAGCCATAATTGGTAGTGGGTTGAATAGTGGTCTCCTCAAAAAGATACATTTAAGTTCTAACCTACAGACCCACGGAAGGTGGCATTTGCAAAGAGGGTCTTTAGAGATGTAATTAGGTTAAGGATCTCAAGATGAGCTCATCCTTTGCTTAGGAGAAGCCTTAAATCCAATTGCCAGAGAAGAGGACATAGACACACAGGAAAGGTGACATGAAGATGGAGGCAGAGACTGGAGTGATGTGTCCACAAGCCAAGGGATGCCCTGGATTGTCAGCACCACCAAACCTAGGAGTGAGGGGGGAGCAGATCCTCCCTCTCAAGCTTTAGAGGAACCAACTTGGTGAGCTGCCACAGAATAAATTTCTACTGACTTGAGCCACGCAGGTTGTGCCACCATCATAGAGCCACCTAGGAAACTAATACAATGGAAGAGTTCACTGTGAGCAGGAACAGGAGGAGAGAAGACCAGAGCTCGGCTGATTTTAGCCACCTTGGTTTCTAGAGGTTATATTTTATCTGTGCCCTTGTATAAGACACCCAACCTTGTTTGCAAAGCCTGGATTTCCACGTTTATAAAATATTGTCAAAAAATGTATAAAGTATTATTTTCAACAGTGATCTTTTAATTTTATTTAGTGAATTTGTCAATGAAAAGTTAATATAAAATGAATCAGCGGAGATTGATGTGCCCTTCATCTTTCCATAATCATTATCATCAGAGGAATCTCTACACTCATGACACTTTGCTTAATTGCACTTGTTCTATACAAGCAAATTAGAGTTCTTCTCTAGATTTAATTCCATTTGTCACCTTCCTGCTCTAAATATCTGTCAGCCTTGGATAAACATCAATCTTGATAGTAGATAATATCTCTAAGAGACCTTATAGCTTCTTTGCTAAGTAACTTGCATGCATTGGTTGTTTACTGAAACAATATATTTATAGCATTCTTTGTGTACAGGGAGATTCAGAACACAAGAAATAATGGGCCCCAGTTTAGAAGTACAATTATTCAGATTAGATGTGATTTTTTAGTTTGAAGTAAAATGTTAATTGTGTTGGGAGTGGTTATGGTAATAAAAAGACTGATTCTGATGAACATTATGGAGCTCAATTAATTCACCAAGCTTGGCCTCTTGAGTACCCACATCAATGCTTTTAAAATAAATTGTATCAATTATTGTTTAAATTTAACATTAATGGAAAAACATGCCCAGGCCACACTTGCAATTAATGTCTATGCTGTTAACAAAGACATGAGTGGACAGCTGTAGTATTAGGCGAAATGTCTTTAAATTAGTTTTATCACAACGGACATATTCACAAGTTACTACAGCTTTGAAAATCTAGAAAGGAAATGGAGATGCCTAAGTAAGTCCCCTCTCCAGTCCTCTTGAAGGCTGTTTGCCTTACCTGCAAAATGGGACGATAATAATAACATGCCCCGTTGTGTTGGCTTTCAGGACAATAGAAAAAATGATCACTACATTTTAAAAATTATTATGATGCATAATCGAGACACTGTTATGCTCTGTGAAAAGGTGGGTGGACAAGAGGTAATAACAAACATTGCATAATTTTTCGATTGCTTCTCTAACAAACTACACCAACTTAGCCACTGAAAGCCACACCTCACGGGGCTAAAGGCAAGGTCTGAGCTCCTTTCTGGAGTCTCGATCATGCTCCTCACGGGACATTGACCTTATTATTTCCCACAGGCTTTATCCTTTGGAAAGCTGTAGATTTACAGAAAATTCGGCTAGTACAGAGCATTCACACACATCTCACATCCACTTTCCTCTACTCTAATGCTAACGTCCTACCCCAGTGTTGTCTATGTGGTACAGTTAGGGAGCCAATTTTGGTGCCTTGTTAGTAATTAAAGTCCACGGGCTTTTTTTTTTTTTTTCAAATTTCCCTAGTTTCTACCAAATATCCTTTTCTATTCTAGGGTATCATCCTAAATACCATGTTACATTACTTGTCATGTTGCTGTAGGCTTCCCTTGGCTGTGACAGTCATGGCCTTGGTTTTGTCACACACATATACACACATGAGCATGTGCATGAGAATTTGGTTTTCTTACGTAGCAGCCGTAGGCTGTGAGATGGAGGATGTAAGAGCTGTCACCCTCTGAGGCTGGGGCTCAGAAATTCCATAGCAGTCATTTCTCTTCATTGTCAAAGGCAAAGCATCACAGGCCCTGCACAGATTCAAACGAAAGGACACGTGTTGATGGACAGAGGGGCCTGTGTGTGCACAGAGCCTGGGCACAACAGTGACCTTGCTAAGGGTCACTTTTAGAGCCTGGGTACCACATATGCACCAGAAAAATATTGTATATTGTTTAGTCCCTTTTAAGCAGGAATGATGAAATCATTATGACAAAGCCAAAACAAAATGGCATATTGATACTGAATTCTTATTCCAGCTATGTGTCTCAGAATCAATCATTGCCACACTGTATCACATCTTCACATAAATATATATTTATCCCGGAATTCAATCACTAAAAAATGCTTAACCTGCCATGCAATAAGTGTAGTAATTCTTTCCCTTTACACTTCTAACAAGTGTATATTTTGAATAACATGAGTCTTCACTCTTTACCATGGAGTTAGAAACTGTGGTTCTCTCATGGAGCCTAGGTTGCCTCCAGCATAAAAATGGAAATACTGATACTGTGACAACACAGCCAGAATTTTTTCTGCTTTGCAGATGCCAGATTTATTTTTAAATGGTGTGAATCAAATCTGCGCTGAGAGGCCAACTTGAAAATATAAAAGAAAAATTGGCAATGGCGGAATTTTCCTGGTTTGGTCGAAGGGAAGCATTCTGCAGCCTTTCATTCTCGTGGGGCATCTGACTGTGAAAATCTCTCCGATTGTAATTTTCTCTGGCTTTGCCAAAAGGAGATTATAAATGAAAGTCAGTGTTGCAGGAAATGTCACTTGTCCTTCGAAAGAAAATAATAAATCAAAATGGCTTTGTGCATCATGTTTAAAAGGAAAAACAATGTTGATCCACTTGGGGTTTTCTCTCTTGTTTTGGCAAAGCAGGTAAATAAAGAAAGTAGAATTTTTTTGTAACTTTTTATTTTAATTATTGCTCATCTTGAAAGAGGGAAGAGAAATGTTTCATTCATATTCATAAATAGAAAATATAACAACAGAGACAGAGAGAGAAATTGAGATGACTACTTTAATGCGACACCAGAAGGAGAATTCTTCAAGTCAGATATGAAGACCATTATCCTTAAAGTACACACTGTAGGCCAGGTACAGTGGCTCACTTATGGAGGCCAGGATGGGATGATCACTGGAGGCCAGGAGTTAAAGACCAACCGGGGTAATATAGAGTGAGCCTTGTCTCTAAAATGTATATGTTAGTTAAATATAATATATATGTATTATTTTAAGTTAGCCAGGTGTGAGTGCACATACCTGTGGTTCCAGCTCTTCAGGAAGCTGAGGCAGGAGGATCACTCGAGCCCAGGAGCTGTAGGTTGTAGTGAGCTGTGATTGTGCCACTGCACTTCAATCTGGAAGACAAAGACCCTGTCTCAGTAAATAAACAAATACACAAACAAAGAAATAAGACTTCAGAACTTCAATTAATCTACAAGAAAAAAACCCAACGATCCCATACATCAATGGGGAAGAGAGAGGAATAGAATCTTCTCTAAAGACAACAGACGAAAGGCCAGTAAACACTTGAAAAAATGCTCATCATCCCTAATTATTAGAGAAATGCAAATTAAAACCACCCTGAGATACCATCTAACTCCACTGAGAATGGCCTATATCACAAAATCTCAAAACTGCAGATGCTGGTGTGGATGTGGGGAGAAAGGAACACTTCTACACTGCTGGTAGGACTGCAAACTAATACCACCTTTTTGGAAGGAAGTATGGAGAAACCTCAAAGAACTCAACCTAGACCTCCCGTTTGATCATGCAGTTCCATTACTGGGCATCTAACCAGAAGGAAAAAAATCCTTTTATTATAAAAACACTTGTACTAGGCTGTTCATTTCAGCCCAATTTACAAGTGCTAAAATGTGGAAACAGCCTAAATGTCCTTCAACCCAGGAATGGATTGATAAGCTATGGTTCATGTATACCATGGGATATTATTCAGCCAACAAAAAAATGGAAATTTTGCAGCATTTGTATGAACATGGATGGAGGTGGAACACATTATTCTTAGCGAAACATCACAGGAATGGAGAAGCATGAACCCTATGTATTCAACTTTGATTTGAGGACAATTAATGACAATTAATGACACATTGGGGCATGGAAAAAGGAGAGAACAGACAGAGAGAGAAGGAGGGATGGGGTGAGGAAAAGAAAAGAAACATAGAAAGAGAATAGTGACTAATTCTCACATAAATTGGATTCAATTTTGACCAAAGTACATTACTTAAACATTAATTTTTAATTTTTTAATTATAACTTGTCAATATGTTGTTTAGGATATTGCATCCTCATTTATAAGTGAAATATGTTTGTAATTTCCCTTTATAACAATATATTTTCTCCAATTTCAATACCAGGTATATCCAGATCAAGTAGAATGATTTTGAAATATTTCTTCTTTTCCTGTTGTCTATAAGATTTGGCATGATCTGTTTTTTGAAACTGTCGTTTACTTTTATTTATATAATATTAATTGTCTATTTTTTGAGACTTTGGGAAAAAATAAGAAGTTAACTGATGACTCCACACTGAGCCTCAGAGTCAAAGCATTCTATAATAGACATACTCTTATCTGACAATGTGAACGTTACTTTCTTAATATTGCTTAATAAAAAAAAGAGATAATATAAAGGCAACGATCTCCTGTGCCTCATACCTGTTGACAGTATGACACGAGGTGATGTGTGTAGAGCATTTAGCAACACACACAAACATGTGCATTAACGCACATATGCTTTTCTAAAATACGAGTCACCACAGCAGAGAAGCCTCACAGTCATTCCAGGCTCCTTCCTGCTCTCATCTCCCATGTCCAATTGCTCGTTATGCCTTATTATGCCTTGTACTTTTTACTTTTTTTACCAGAAAAATATTTATTTTTAATTTATTGTTTCAGGTTCATTGAGGGTACAAAGAATTAGGTTACCCTGATTGCGTTTGCTAGGTAAAGTCTCTCTTACAACTGTGTCCCACGCCTAAGAGGTGTGCCGTACACCATCCTCCCCATCCCCTGCCTTCCTCCCCTCTCCCGGCTCCCTCATTCCCCTGCCCCTCACCCTGAGTTGATTTGAGTTTTTCTCTTACATGGGTATGTTTTAGATCATCTACTGGCTTCATATTAGAACTGAGGACCTTGGATCTTGTGCTACTTCACATAGAAGAATGCATTCATTACACTTTTCAACTACCTCCTGCATCTTTTCCCTCTACAGTAGTTCAAACCTGAGACAGCGCCCTGCCCCAGCGCAGGCACCTGGTCACTCACGGTCACTGTTACTGCCGTCTCCCCCAGCTTCCTTCCTGGTATCACCACACTGCAACCAGTGCTCTTACTGTACAGAGAAAGTTATCAGTTTATCTTCAACTTAAAAGCCTTCATTGTTTCCCAAAGACCGACAGACTTTAAACTCTATAGTGTAACCGATGGTAAACCTCCCCGTCCCTTCCCAAACTCTACAGCAGTGAGGACCAGTGTTTAGGGTGGATCAGACCCGCCTGGAATGTTTGTAAAAATGCAGATTCTAGACTCTTCCTCCACTAACATTCCTGTATGGCAGGTCTCTGTCAAATACTATCAATTTGAGCTCTTATCTGTCACCCAGGTAATTCTGAAGCCAGCTTTCCGTGGTCATCCTTAGAGAAATGCTGTGCTCTGCAGCCTCATGCCAACCGTTCCTTCGTCATGCCTACTCTCTGCCGACCCTACACAGGGAACCGGTCTTCAGAGACCACATGCCTCATAGCCCCCTGGCCTCTGTGACTGCCTTTCCTCCTCCCCGTCTGATTTCCATTTATCTCCTGGCATTGCAATCGAATGTCATTTCTATGTGAGGAGATTCCTAGACTCTTAGGGGGCTTATTAGTTACAACGTCTTCTGAGATTCAGTAGTCTTTTACTCTTATTTATTTATTTTTAAATTTCCGATTAATGTGAGGCTCTAATTAGGTCATGATATTTGCATTTGTTAGGTAAAGTCCCTCCAGACGCTGTGTCCTGCTCCCAGGAGCACCCTAATCCTCCTCCCGTCTCCACCTCCCCACAACTGAATTAAGTTGAGTTTTTCTCTTATGTGGCATGTATCAGATTGTCTGTGGGCTTCATATTAGGACTGGATTCTTGCTTTTCCATTCTTGTGATACTTTACTAAGAAGAATGTGTTTCAATTCCATCCAGGTTAAACACAAAATGTGTAAAAAATTACATCTTTTTATGACTGAGTAGTATTCCACAGTGTCCATATACCACAGTTTGTTAATCCATTCCAGGGATGACAGGCATTTAGATTGTTTCCACATCTTAGTGATTGTAAATTGAGTGCAATAAGCAGTCTTTTTTAAAAAATGTCAGGTTACTATGAGGGTACACACCATTAGGTTACGCTGTTTGTATTTGTAAGGTAGTATCCTAGTGGTGGGTGTGTCCTCCACCCAAGAAGTTGCCATACACCTGTCATCGTTCCCTGGGGGCAGAGCTTGACAAACCCTCGCCCTCCCCCTCTCTGAATTTACTTGAGTTTTCCTCCCGTGGGCAGCAGTTGTTAGTCTACTACTCAACGTAGTATTGAGGACACGTGATGCTCATCATTCCATCCCTCTGATGCTCGGCTTAGGAGAATGATCTCCGTCCAGGTTGTTACAAAAGATACAAAATCTCCATTTTTTAATGACTGAATAGTACTCCAACATGCACACACCACAGCTTATTAATCCGTTCATGAGCTGAAGAGCATTTGGGTTGTTTCCACATCTTCCCAATTGTGCATCAGGCTGCTATCGGCACTTCAGTGCAAATGTCCTTATGGTAAAATGACAGTTTGGGGGTAGATACCTGAAGTGGGATTGCAGGATCAATTGAAAGGCATACTTTTGGACCTTGAGGATTGTCCATACTTCTTTCCATAGAGGCTGTACTAATTTTCAGTCCTGCCAACAGTGAGCGTAGCAAAGCAAAATAAATAAATGGGGCCTGATCAATTTGAAAAGCTTCTGCACAGCTAAGGACAAGATCAACAAAACAAAGAGACAAGATGCAGAGTGGGAGAAGATACTTGCATGCTACAAATCCAACAAAGGTCTAAGAACCAAAATCTATAAAACTCAAGCAAATCAGCAATGGCCAACAAAAGAGCAAACAACACCCAAATAAAAAACTGGGCAAGACACATGAAGAGAGTCTTTTCTGATGAAGACAGATAAATGGCCAACAAACACTTGAAAAATGCTCATCGTCCCGAATTATTCAAGAAATGCAAACCCAAAGCACTGAGAATGGCCCATGTCACAAGTTCTGAAGCAACAGATGCTGATGTGGGTGGGGAGAGAAGAGAGGAGAGGGGACTTTCGGTCTGGTGGTGACCTCGACTTGCACTTGTTGCCTGTGGATATGAGCAAATTTTAACTGTTAGTCCTCTCTCCTAACCTATAAAGTCGTGGCCAACAGGAAAAGCCTCCTATTCATTCCTGTACTGCCATTTCCACTGCCAGACTCTTATTAGGTACAGGATAAATATTTGTTGGCTGAATGAAGAAACTAATAAATCTTAGAGTGTCACTCACCTGAAATTACTTAAGGATTTAGGTCACTTCCACATGACAAACTATTTCCTCCACCAGCTTTCTGCTCTTCACTCTAGGATACACTGAAGACTGGTTTCTATTTGTATGATTAGTTGATTTCAATAAAGGAGAAATTACAGGACACTGAAGCAATAAAATGTGGAAAGGGGTTTCACTTTCCCTTTATTCTCCATTAAATATGCTATCCGGGTATCATCCAGATAGCTGGCGACTTTGACCGAAGGAATTCTCTAGCACCCCCGCGTCTGGGTGCTGCCTCCGGCGGAATTCAGTCGGCAGGGGAGGGGGTTCTCTGTGGGTTAACCTGAAATTTGTAGCCAAACTCTGTGTGCATGATCAAGTGGTCATTCAAAGCGGGGTTGGTATCCTCTCTAGTTTCTAGCTATTTCTCTTAAAGAAGATATTAAAGACTGACAGTGTTGAACTTTACCTGAGCTTTCTACCCCCATATAGCATCAATATTTAGGAAATCCCTCTCCCTTTTTGTATTCCAGGAAATGGCTTACTGCGAGGAACTCTCCTTCCTCAGGAGACTTAGATAGGCCTCCCAGAGCTCGTTACTGTGACAAAGCCAGAGGCAGACCCTCCAGTTCCCAGGATGTGTCTTATAAGTAATTAGCCAACCATTCACCCCGCTTACCACTATGGACAAAATTTCCTCTTTGATTTGACCTCACTGGTGACAATGCTTTCTATGTCCTTAGGCTCTAAATTTGGCCCAGCTTTGAGCTTCGGCAAGTATGGACAGCTGACACAGGCATTGGAACATGGAACAACCCCTATTTAAAAGCCCCTCCCAAGATTCAAGGGTAAGGAATAACGTGGCCTGTTCACCTATCTGATCGTGTCCACCTGGTCATCTTGCTCCTCACACCCATGCCCCAGAGCATCAAGGTAAAGAGATGGGTGAGTAATGGCTTTCTTCCCCAAGTGCACTGGTCCACTGTAATAATTTCTTTATAACAGCCATCCCAGAATTCGTTTCCATGACCATTTATGAAGTTCAGACAGATGGAAAGCATAATGCTAAAGCACCCATCATTCATTGAGCAGGGTTGCTACCATGGGCTACACATTTGCTTCTTAACAAAATTGGGCAAAACTAGAGTTAAAGGGTAGCTCTACTTAAATGGGGAACTTTGCTTTAAATAATTTATTAATCAAGTAAGGTAACTGTAATGCAAACGATCTGATTCGGACAGGCTGAAGAGGGACTTAGGAGCCCAGGGCAGGTATGCCATGCTTTTACCCAGCTGGCAGTGGCAGGGGAGCGAGCCTGGAATGTCCACACCCTGAAAGGTCCTGCACAATATGCCCTCAGGAACAGTGGTGGCAAAGGACCAGGCAGCAGTTACACAATCGTGACATTACGGTGCACAGTTATGGTTATCTGTGGAAAACATAGTACCTTCTGCAACCTGTGGGCAAGAAACCCCAATTCATTTTGTCTTGCCCCCCAGTAACAATGCCTGAACATTGAGATTTAGTTATGGAAACCAGTCGATACAGAAGATTACTAATTACTAGAGCTAATTTTAATAGGTAGCAGCAAAAGTATTAAGCACTTCAATTACTGGGAATGGTGCTCCAGGAATTGCTGAGAGAAATATGCAGATTATAGAGGAGAATGTTCTAACACAAATATTTTTCTGGAGTTTTTTTTAAATTGCTTACCTGGGCCCTGACAGACAGGTGGAGGCAGTAAAGAGTTTTGCGTGGCAGGTAGAATCTCAGGCAGCTCCACTTAGCATGATTGATGACTTTTTTCCTCATTTGCATGGTTCTTTTTTCCGTGGTATTTGCTAATTGTGATATCATTGTACAAGGCAGCACACAGTACATTCATTTTAAGAGCTTCATTTAAAAACAGCATTGTTCTTTGGCTTGATATTCTATTATGTAATTCTAGACTGTTTAGGTTTTGTAAATTTACAAATTGGATGTTCAATTATATTCCAATTCTAGACATATTATGGAAATCATTTTTGGCCTCTGCAGTCTAGTCACATTCCTAAGAAATATAGCTGTGATTAGAAACACTTTGATATTCAATGTAACACGATGACTTTGGAAAGTGGTGCTTATGGCTGGTAATGTGAGTGCTTCATCACCCCCTGTCTGAGCTATCTTTGTCCTAAAGAACAGAGACAGCTATCTCGTAGCAATATTGGTATGTATAATAAAAATGGAAATTAAATCTTCTAAATTCCAACATTAAAATGGTGGGGTGACTTGTAAAATATAAGAATGCCAGAAGAAGGAACTACAAAATTATAAACAATTAAAGTTTAACTATAAAAACACCAGTGGCACCAGGGGTCAGGGTGGGAACATTGAAAAGCCGCGTTGGTGCATGTGATTTCTGATGTAGTATTTTACCAAGCATTTACTTAACCATGTCAGAACAGGCTGTCATTAATAATTTTACAAAACTGTTAATACTGGAATAACTCTAAATTCATGTTAATGGGGGTTTGCACCTGCTAGGGAGAATAGTTCTATTCCATTTTGAATGTGTTTTAATTGCCTTGGCTATGCACCTATGAAGAAAACAAGAACAGTATTTTTATTTTAAAGGCCAGAGTCCCTGTGATCTCTCCTGGAAGCAAATACATTGAAAGCAAATTTGACCACATCCATTTTAGGCCATTCTTTCTAACAAAATGTTGGTAAAATTTAATTCTTCTATCCCCTTCCTCAACTCTCTTTTCTAAAGTGCTATTACAAAATAGCCATGGAAGAAGCAGCAGCATATTCCAAAAGTTATTCCTCATTTTATAGAATAACATCTTAACCTCGAGAGGTTTCACTCCTACATGATGTTATAGCCCATCTGTAACGGGTCTTTCCCACATCTTACAGGGCCAGACGCAACGGGATAATTGAGAAACATCCTCTGGTTTGAAGCCATTGCCACACATCTTTTGCTGTAAAGTTATTTTCTCAGGAGCAAAGTTTTGTGGCATTTTAGGTCCTTAGTCAGGTGTTTTATGAGTCCACATGTGGAAGCCTGACAAGTACGAAAGACGTGTTCATGCCAAGAGTATAAGTGTTGGGCCAATTGGGATAAACCACTGCCCCCTTGATGAGAGAAGGAGTCCAGGGTAATCAATAATCAATCTTCTCCCAGTGGCCACCTGTACATCTTTTTCTTGAGCATTTATCCATCTTTTCTATCTGATTCCTGATCGTATGGCCAAATCATTAGTCATGCTCCATGAATCAGTATAGATACATTTAATGTAGACCCGTTCAGTATAGATTCACCTTCTCTCAATTAAAGTGTCCACTAGATATACTGATTGAATCTCCACACTTTGAGAGAATTCCCTACCAATCCATCCTTCAGGAATTTCCTTAAGTATGACTGTAATGTTGCCACAGTTCTCTTCTGCCTAGTTCAAACACACCTATTTTTCTCCTTCAATCACTAGTTATAAGAGGTTCTCTATGATAGGAGGGGGCAAACTATGGCCCGTGGGCCAAATCCTTCCTGTCTTTATACATGAAATGTTATGGAATCCCGGTTACATTCATTTATGGACGTGTTTCCTAAGGCTATTTACACACTACATGTATAATGCAATGTTGAATGGATGTGATCAAGATCGTTATGCCCCATAAACCTAAAATATCTTACTATCCAACCCTTTACAGAAAAAGCTTGCCAGCCTCTGCTCCAGAAGGTCATAGAAGGGGGTCAAAAGAGATAAAACATTATAGTTACAATAATAGTCCAAGGTCATCTAATTTTATTGGGCTTTCGAGACCTACTCATGCCCAATCTTGTATCTGCTTCCATTTTGTGATGATATATTCTGGTATATTCATTGACTTGGGGGTCAGATAAATTAATCTTGTCACTTGATGCCTCATGGTCTGGAACTCAGACATTATTGTGGCCCAGAGCAAGCTATGCATTGTTGTTCTAAAGAGAGTAGTTATTTTCTTAAAAGGATGTGGGTTTGTTACCAAAGCTCTGTTACTCCCCCCTCCCTGGTCTTGTATCCGTGGGGTCCCTGTATATCATATATACTTTCAACATCATCTAATTTCTTGCATCATTTATCCCAAGTGGAGGGAAGGGCATTGCAGACTGGATCTGTTGCAATTTTTCCCCTTGCTTCAGGAATCTCTTAAAACTATTAAGCATGTGGGTTATTTGGTAATTGGATCAGACAAACAACCATCAATATGTTGTTTCCAAAATCCAAATAGGTTACCGGACATTATGCCTTTTGGTCAATAGTAGATGATTTTATAAGGAGTGAAATTCTTTTTCTATTTTGATCATGTCTCCTATCCCTACATTCAGACTAATTTCACTAAATCCCCAGAGTTTTAACAAATGTATCTTCCCCACTGGGATTTTGTGTTTTAACAAGTCACTAAGGATACTTCTTGTAATGATGTCCAATTAGCATTATGTCAAAGCAGGGGACAAGTGAGAAGTGCTTGTAAAACCAAAGTGACCTACATTCTTGTGAGGTAACACAGGGCAGGTGTTCAGTGTCACTGTCAGATGAAATCAGTCTCCTCAACATCACCATCACAAAACAGTGTTAGATGGGTATTTTTCAGCCCAATAATTCTGTAACAAATGCCAGGGGCTGTGTTGATTTGCTCCAGTTATCAGCTCAATCTGGAACAGAAGCTGCAACTGGACTAACCACTGGTCATTCTCCAGGACCCACAGGACTTAGCTGGAGTAAGTTAATTAACTGGAGATGTTATAGGAACCACCACCTTGCATCTTTCCAATGTCTGATAGCAGCATTGATTCCTGAAATGTCCCCAGAAATGCAGGATCACATTCGATGCTCTATTTTGGCAGGTAGTGACATTTCAGTGGCTTCTATGTGGCCCTTCATAATAATAGACTTTACTGCACAATTCAGGAAGCCAATGTGGGGATTTTACTAGTTGCCAAAAATGTCTATTTCAACTATACTTTCAGGAACAGATTATGTCTGCATAATCACTAAGGCTCACTTTGAAAAGGTCACAGACCAATTCAATTTAGCACCTGACCTCTGTAAGCCCCTATTTGTACTACTGAACCACAATGTTATTTTAGGTCGCTGGGGATTAATGTCAAATCAGTATTGTTTAGTAATCCTCCCAAAGTTTGGGTACTTCCCTCTATTTCCTCAATTTCTTTAGCAAAGATTTGAAGATTTACATTATTATTTGTGGCAGTATTGCAAGGGAACTTGATTTCCCTTTCAATAAGGTGACTCTTGATTTGTGTTATCTTAGGTATTGAGAATAGAAAAAATAACCCATTGTGACAACTCAACAGTTCTGACCACCCGACTTACAGTTTTATTTTTATGTTATTTAGATCAGATAATATTTTAGTAGCCTGTTGATCTCTTTCATTCCTAGAACACTATGTTTCCTATACCACTGCCAAAACTCTGAGTCGAACCCTTTGTTCTCTGGTCTCGCTAGTTCCCCACATCGTATGTGGTCTTTAAGTCTGACTGCCAGGCCCCCCCTACTCCAGGGTCCTAGCATTCCTTGGGAATTTAAGAAGCCCATGGCAACCATCATTCCTGGTCTGCAGAGTAAATGCTCTGTGAAGCTTTTAGTGGGCGTGGAGGCTTTCTCTACCAAGGACCAAGGAGAATAAGGGATGCCATGTTTTCCCAGGCCACTCTCAAACTGTGGCCCTCACCCCAGCAGCCTCACCATCACTTGAGACCTAGTTAAAATGCAAATTCTCTAACCTCAGCTGAGACCAATTGAATCTGAAACTTCAGGAATGGGGCCCTGAAATCTGTGTTTGAATAAGCTTTCCAGGGGATTTTAATTTGCACCCCCAAAGGGCCCCCATTCTATGGCACCAAAGTGCAGGTATTGGATGTCAGTCTTCACATCTTAAGTTTCAGATGAGCTCAAACATTTCAAGTCAATCAAATAAATGGGTTGATCCACCCCCAGAAATTCTACTAGCACTTAAATACTGAGTGTTTGTGGGTTTGCCAGGGCTACTGACCCACGCTCCACAGCCATCTGCAGATGGAGCTCAGCTGGATTCCATGTGTTTGCCGTTGCAGATGGTCCTGCAAGAAACGTGGGAGGGCAGGTGTCTCGTGTAGGGAAACATGATTCCTCTTCCTGGGGTAGATACCCCACAGTGGGATGACTGGATTGCACAGTAGTTCAATTTTTAGTTCTTTGAGAAATCTCCATACTGTTTTCTACAGAGGTTGTAGTAATTTACATTCCTAACAACAGTCTAATAAACCTTCCTTTGCCATATAACAATATCTGCTATTGGGGGGGGTTGTTTTTGTTTTTACTTTTTAATTACAGCCATTCTGACTGGTTTTCATTTGCATGTCTCTGCTGATTACTGATGTAGAACATCTTTTCATTGCTTGTTGGTCATTCCTATATCTTCTTTCTGTTCATGTTCTTTGCCCACTTTTTAGTGAGGTTACTTGGTTTTTCTTGCTGGTGGGTTGAGTTCTTCGTAGATTCTGGATATCAATCCTTTGTTAGCTGTATAGTTTGTAAACATTTTCCCCGACTCTACAGGTTGTTTATTTCCACTCTGTTGATTATTTATTTTGCTGTGCAGAACTTTTTTAAGTAATATATTTTATTTAGCACAATGTATATGAATTGTTTTATATTAAGGGGATACTGATGTTTTTGTTACCCGGCCATCTTTATAATGCTTTAGTCAGGGCTAGAAGTATATAGAACATTTTAGTTTTGTTGATTTGTATCCCCAAAGAATTTTTCTAACCTAGAGATATGTTTCAGGAGTAAAAGTGAACTGGTTTCCAATACATATAAGCACAACATAGGTTGTCTGTGGCTACATGGGTACTTCCTTTCCTGGGGGTCCACCAACGTCAACAACTGATGAATACCAACTGACACTGGTTCTCCAGATTTAATGCGTCTTTGCTCACCACTCGGCTTCTGTTCATATATATTTTGGGGGCAAATATGTCAATATTACTGATTAAGCTACAGTCAAATCACTGACCCTATTAGTGTTATAGACAAGACATTTTGTATTCAGTATGAATTATCCATTTTTTATCTAACAAACACTGCCCTAACTGTTCTAAAATTATTAATGCATTAATCTTCATGCATTAATCTTTGCATTTGTCTTCATATATGAATCAAATGTAGTTATGCTCCAAATACCAATGTTCCCACCAATAGTGGACTGCATGTACGATGGTGGTCCTGTGAGATGTGATGAAGCTGTGTCTGGGAGGAGCTGTGCCATCTGGGTTTGTGTAAATGCACCTGCGATGCTCCCACGGTGACGAACGCACCTAACAACACATTTCTCAAACTGTATTTATGTCACTAAGTGACACGATTGTACTAGTATCATCTCCATCCTGCAGATGAGAATTGAGGTAGAGGAAGGTGGAGTAGTTCAGCACAGAGCTGATACCTGGTAGGACTGCGATGATCAGCCTCGGCAGTCTGAGTCCAGGGGCTCCGCTGTAATCCAAATGCTATCTACTTCTGAGGTGAGAAGTTTAGGATTCGACAATCTGTTTTGGAGTTTGTAATTTGCTTTCACAGTATAGATTCCTGGCTACTCTTCAGTCACTTCTCCAGGCCCTCTTTGCTGAATGTCCCCATGCACTTGTGTACACGTGTTCCCACATGGGCTCTCGCATACCGCCGAGCCCCTGATGCATGTGTGTACACGTGTTCCCACACGTGCCCTCGCACAGTGCCAAGCCCCTGATGCATGTGTGTACACGTGTTCCCACACATGCTCTTGCACAGTGCTGAGCCCCTGACTCACCTATGTAGACATGTTCCCACACGTGCCCTTCCACAGTGCCCAGCCCCCATGCACCTGTGTACTATGTTCCCACACGTGCCCTCACACAGTGCCCAGCCCCCATGCACCTGTGTACCGTGTTCCCAAATGTGCCCTCACACACATACTCTTTAGGCCTCAGCAATAGTGACCTGCTGGTAGTTCTCAGACCACAAGCCATTACCTTCCACTTTCATGGTTCTGTAAATGCCTCATTTTGTGGGGCCCTTCCTCACCTCATTGGCCTGGAAAACATTGCTTTTTCTTTTAAACTTCTCCCACATCCCTCAAAGTAGAACTCATGGCTCTTTTTTTTTTTTAATAATTTTATTGAATCATAATTGTGTACATTGGTGCAATCATAGGGCACAATGTGTTTCATATACATTCAGAAATATTTTGATCGTACTGTTACAGATAGCCTTCATGGCATTTTCTTGAGGAGATATGTATTTTTGAAAG
>CAUYON010054684.1:0-19316 GCA_963573935.1 Arctocebus calabarensis
AAGAATTTGTCTCATATTAGGGGTGTATACATTGGATACTTTTTCTTCCATTCTAGAGATACTTTGCTAAGGAGAACATGTTCCAGCTCCATCCATGTAAAAATGAAAGAGGAAAAGTCACCCTCTTTCTTTAAGGCTGCAACAAACTTTGAATGCATTCTATACTTGTTTCTTCTCCTTACCAGCATAGTAGATTTTGATGATTGGTCTTTTGGCACAAGACTAGAAAAATGTATAACTGTGAAGGTAGAAAACATTGTGTGCATATTAAACAGTAGTTGGTGCAACACACACTGCATTTGCTCCATTTCAACTCACTAGACTGCTAGATAATGAGAATTGGAGCCTGAATGTCCAGGCTGGGGTAAAATAGACCTCCTGAATTTTTTTTTTCCTGAATCGCTATCCTAACAGATATGTAAATCCATATAGCAAAGACAACATCAACATTTTATTTTTCTTCCAAAGGAAAATATTCTTTTTTTTCAAATAGCTCATCCTCTAGCCTACAGACTGCACACAATTTTTTTAATTCTAAGCATTAATTACAGAGATAAAGAAATGTATTTCCCTTTGTTCAGAAGGAGAAGTCTATTGAGCCTTTGACAATGAAGCTGCTTATGGGACAGCCTAAGTTGTTTCTGCACAGAGCTCCTGTAGAAGGAAGATAAAGAGCTCTCTGGTAGAGAACTCTGGCTTTGTGTCATCTTCTTCCTGCTTCCTCTAGACTCAAGAGGGAAGCAGAGCCCTAAAATGTAAATAAAAGGTCCATGAAGGCCAAAATGAAGCTTATGACTTGAAGCTACAAAACAGAACACACTACTGAGGCACATAAAGCCTCAGAAAGTGTCTGTGAGTTTTTGTTTCCAGTTTAGGCCCTGATGCTTGCCCCAAGCATCAGGTGACAGATTATGGTGAGCTCATAGAAAGACAGGCCCCTCAGGAACCCAACCCAAATGTGCTTCTCATGTGCACAGAAGGTTCCTTGAGGCCACACTACCAGTTTATCAGGTGCTTAGGAGGGAAGGTCCACTTTGCACATCCACAGTTTGCTTTAAAAAGTATCCTTGGTAATAGGGCATAAGCCATAAATAGCAGCACTCTCAAAGTCACCTCCACTGGGTTTGGATAACACTGTATATCCAGGTTTGGAGCTTGGATAACACTGTATATCTCCTGAAAAAGGACTTAGTGCCAACTCCAGGCAATTCTACAACTGGAATTATGAGCACTTTCCCTGAATGTATTGTCCCAGCTGAGTGACCCTACTAAAATCTTTGCTGGCATTAAGCCATTATTATACATCCCACTGGATCCCACCATTCAAGTTCTTGACTTTTTCTTTTTTGCTTTTTTTTGTTGGACTTTTTTTTCCTTTTTTACTTTTATTAAAACATAACTGTATACATTAATGCATTTATGGGGTACAATGTGCTGATTTTACATACAATTTGGAATGCTACATCAAACTGGTTAACATAGCTTTCACCTCACTTAATTAATATGTTAAGACATTTATACTCTACACATAATAGATTTGACATGTACCTTTGCAATATGCACCTTAGGTGTGAACTCACCATTTACCCTCCCTCTATCCAACCTCTCCCTTCGGGTCCCTTCTCCCTTCTCTTCCTTCCTTCATCCTGGGCTATAGTTGTGTTGTATCTTTCATATGAAAGGGTGATGATTATAAATTGGTTTCATGAAAGTACTGAGTACATTGGATACATTTTCTTCCATTCTTGAAATACTTTACTAAGAAGAATATATTCCAACTCCATCCATGTAAACATACAAGAGGTGAAGATGAGATTTCAATTATTGACATTTATGCACCCAATCAGAATGCACCTCAATTTATAAGAGAGACTCTAACAGACATAAGCAATGTGATTTCCTCCACCACCATAATAATTGGAGATTTTAACACCCCTTTGACAGTGTTGGATAGATCCTCCAATAAGAACCTAAGCAAAGAAATTTTAGACTTAAACTTAACCATTTAACAATTGAATTAACAGATATCTATAGAACATTTCATCCTAACAAAACTGATTATACAGTCTTCTCATCAGCCCAAGGAAAGTTGATCACATCTTAGGTCCCAAGTCTAACCTCAGCAAATTTAAAAGAATAGAAATCATTCCTTGTATTTTCTTGGACCATTGTGGAATAAAAGTTGAACTTAGCAAAAAAAAAAAATAGTTGAACTCAGTAATAGGAATCTGCATACTCATACAAAAACTTGGAAACTAAATAACCTCATGCTGAATGATAGCTGGGTTATAGATGAGCTTAAGAAGGAAATTATTGAATTTTTGGAACAAAACATTAATGAAGACATGAACTATCAGAACCTCTGTGATACTGTAAAGGCAGTCCTCAGAGGGAAATTTATAGTGTTGCAAGCCATCCTCAAAAGTACAGAAAGAGAAGAAGTCAACAACTTAGTGGGACATCTCAAGCAACTGGAAAAGGAAGAACATTCCAACCCTAAACCCAGTAGAAGAAAAGAAATAACTAAAATTAGAGCAGAATTAAATGAAATTGAAAACAAAAGAATCATACAACAGATCAACTAATCAAAATTGGTTATTTGATAAGGTCAATAAAATAGATAAACCTTTGGCTAACCTAAGCAGAAGTAGAAGAGTAAAATCCCTAATTTCATCAATCAGAAATGATAAAGGCCAAATAACAACAGACGCCTCAAAAATTCAAAAAATCCTTAATGAATATTACGTAAAACTCTATTCTCAGAAGTATGAAAATCTTAAGGAAATAGATGAATACTTGGAAACATGCCACCCTCCTAGACTTAGCCAGAAAGAAGTGGAAATGTTGAACAAGTCTATAACAAGTTCCAAAATAGCATCAACTATAAGAAATCTCCCCAAAAAGAAAAGCCCAGGACCAGATGGCTTCACATCAGAATTCTACCAAACCTTTAAAGAGGAACTAGTACCTATATTACTTAGCCTTTTCCAAAACATAGAAAAAGAAGGAATACTTTCCCACACATTCTATGAAGCAAATAGTACCCTGATGGGAAAGACCCAACAAGAAAAGAAAATTATCAATCAATATCTCTAATGAATATTGATACAAAAATATTCAGTAAGATCCTAGCAAACAGAATCTAACAACACATCAAACAAATTATACATCATGACCAGGCGGGGCTCATCCCAGGGTCCCAAGGATGGTTCAATATATGTAAATCCATAAATATAACACATCACATAAACAAGTCAAAAAACAAAGACCATATGATTCTCTCAATTGATGCAGAAAAAGCTTTTGATAATATCCAGCGTCCCTTCATGATCAGAACACTTAAGAAAATAAGTATAGACGGAACATTCCTTAAACTGATAGAGGCCATCTACAGCAAACCCACAGCCAATATCATATTGAATGGAGTAAAATTGAATTTCCACTCAGATCAGGAACCAGGCAAGGTTGCCCACTGTCTCCACTGCTTTTGAACATTGTAATGTCAATGTAATTGTCTTAGCCACCACAATCAGGCAAGAGAAGGCAATCAAGGGGATCCAAATAGGACCAGAGGAGATCCAAGTGTCACTTTTCACAGATGATATGACTATATATCTGGAAAACCCCTAGGGAATCAGGGGGTTCCCAGATATATTTTGTAGGGAATCAACTACAAAACTCCTAGAAGGGATCAAGGAATATAGCAACATCTCAGGATACAAAATTAACACTCACAAAACTGTATATATACCAACAATAGTCAAGGGGAAAAAATAATCAAGGACTCTATTCCCTTTACAATAGTGCCAAAGAAGATGAAATATCTGGGAGTGTATCTAAGGACATGAAGGATCTCTAAAAAGAGAACTATGAAATTCTGAGAAAAGAAATAGCTGAAGATGTTAACAAATGGAAAAATATACCATGCTCATGGCTGGGAAGAATCGACATTGTCAAAATGTCTATACTATCTAAAGCAATCTACAGATTTAATGTGATCCCTATTAAAGCACCTATCATACTTTAAAGACCTGGAAAAATTAGTACTTCGTTTTATATGGAAACAGAAAAAACCTCAAATAGCCAAGACATTACTCAGAAATAAGAACAAATTGGGGGGAATCATGCTTCTAGACTTCAGACTATACTATAAATCAATAGTGATCAAAACAGCATGGTACTGGCACAAAAATAGAGAGGTAGATGTATGGAACAGAATTGAAGACTAAGAGGTGAACCCAGACATTTATCATCATTTGATCTTTTATAAGCCTATCAAAAATATAAATTGGGGAAAAGATTCCCTATTCAACAAATGGTGCTAGGTGAATTGGCTGGTGACCTGTAGAAGACTGAAACTGGACCCACACCTTTCTCCTCTAACAAAAATTGACTCTCACTGGTTAAAGGACTTAAACTTAAGACATGAAACTATAAAAATTCTTAGAGTGCAGGGGAAACACATGAAAAAGTTGGCCGGGGAGAATACTTTATGAGGAGGACACCCCGGGCAATTGAAGCAACATCAAAAATACATTCCTGGGATCTAATTAAATTAAAAAGCTTCTGCACTTCCAAGAATACAGTAAGTAAAGCAAATAGACCTCAGAATTGGAGTGCTTCCATCCTACTAATCAACATAGCCTTCTCCTCATTTACCCAATTACAACATTAAGACATTTGTGTTCTACACCTGATAGATATAACTTGTACTTGCAATACACTCCATAGATGCAGTCCCCCTACTAACCCTCCCTCTATCACCCACGCCCCTCCCTTCCCCTCTCCCTTCCCTTCCTCCTTCATCCTAGGCTATAGTTGTGTTTCATTTTTCATATGCAAGTGTGTGATTATAAATTGGTTTCACAGTAGTACTGAGTACATTTGCACCTGCATAAGTCAAAGAGGAGTCAATTCCTACTTGGCCAGGCCACCATACTCTGCTACCAGCCGGAAGGAGAAGCTGAAGCCTGACTACCTCAAGTGCTCAATGGAAAATGGCAAGTGTTCCTTCTGAGTTTGTTCCAAGCCAGAGGTTAAAAAAGCATCAAATGTTTTTCTCCCTCAGAGACATGCCTCTGCCCCAGCTGCACTGCTCCTCTGGTACCCCTACAGGGCAAGGTCTGGCTCTCTGGCAGTCCACAGAATTGAGGAGGTGTCTCTCTGAAATTTGACCTCAGTGGGATCACTCTACTATTGCTGATGCTGCATGGGAGGTGTCTCGGGCAGGTTCCGCGCCTCTGCACTGGTGCCTGAGCCTCTGTGAGGGTTCCACACCTCCACCCACCTCTGATTTATACTTTCACAGAGCCAGGCCAGACACCCTCCCCCCTGTGCCTTTCTACACTGCTACTGAATTCACTGTTTCAGCACAGCTGTGCTTCTACAGCCCATGCAATGCCTGGTCCTAGCAAAGAATCATAGACATTTCAGTCTACAGGGGTTGAGCTTCTTGACCACCAGGCAAGTAGGGAAGGATGGACTTGGAGTTCAAAATGGCAGGGAAAATATTTGTTCAACTTTCACGCTGGGCAAGAGAATGCCTAGGCTCACAGCTGGGTCTCTCTGGAAGAGTCCCAGCCTCCAGTGACTCTCTTCCGTGGAGTGAGACAAGAGGTCTTCAGTTCACTGCTCCCTTGTAGAGATCACATAGCAAGTTACTCTCTTGGAGGAGGTGATGGACATTCGTCCTCTTTGGGATGGGTTTTGTACCTGAAATTTGCTTCCTTGGAGTTGAAGCTTGCCTCAGCAGGGATGACGTGCAGTTATCAATCTTCTCTCTCGGCTCAGCTGCTGACCTTCAGCTTTATTGGGGTCTTTCTGGCCATTATCTCTCCCTCTGCTTGGGAGCTTCTGTTGAAAGCTGACTCCAGTCAGCCATCTTCCCTCTCCCCCGTTTTTATTGGACTTAATAGCTTTGAACTGTATGCATACAGAAGAATGCATAAATCATAAATGTACAACACAGTAAATTTTCTCAAACTAAACATATACATGTAGTTGATTCCCATATCAAAAAATAAAACCTTACCATCACTGCCAAAGCTTCCCAGCTCTCATTCTGTCTCTTATCACTCATGGGTAACAACCATGCTTACTCCTACTAGTATAGACTCATTGTTTTGTATTTGCATTTTCAATGATTTTCTATTTTTATTTTTAGATTTTTTTATTTGACAAATAATAATTGTGCATATTTAAGGGGTACACTGTCATCTTTGATCTGTATATACACTATAGAAAGACTCTATCAAGTTAAGAAGAGATAGCTGTACTCCTGCACTATCACCTCACCAATTATCACATCATTTATTATTTTGCATTGGGAATATTTCATATATAATTCTTCTAGTTATTTTAAGATATACAATAAATTACTGTAGTAACTGTATTTTTGTACCCATTAACCAACATCTCTTTCTATCTAGTTACTCACTACCCTTCTTAGGATCTGATAACTACCATTCTACTCACTACCTCCATGAGATCAATTATTTTAGCGTATACATATAAGTAAGAATACATGATATTTGTCTTTGTGCATCTAGACTATTTCACTTAATATAATGTCCTCCAGTTTCATCCATGCTGTTGCAAATGCAAATTTCATTCTTTTGAATGGCTGAATAGTTTCCATTATGTACATGTATCTTATTTTCTTTATCCATTCATCCATTGACAGGTACTTAGATTTTATATCTTGCCTATCTTAAAAAGTGCTGTAATAAATGGGAAAATGAAGATATAGCTTCAACATATGGATTTCCTTTCTTTAGGATAATAGCAAGATTGCTGGATCATATAGAATTTTTATTTGTAATTTTTCTTAGAGAATTCCATGTTGTTTTCCATAGTGACTTTACTATAGAGTCTACAACATTAAATTCCCATTAACAGTGTATGAGAATTCTCCTTTTTCCACCATTTGTTATTTTCTATAATGTCCCTTTAAACTGAGGTGATGACTTTTGTATTGTTACATGTAAGTTATCTAAATACCTGGATTAAAAGGCAGAGATTGTCCTATTGGATAGAGCAAAAAGGCTCACCTATATGCTTTCAACAAGAAAATGAATTTCAAATCTAAAACTATAAGTTAAAAGTAAAAGGATGGGAAAATATATATCATGTTAACAATAGTCATATAAACATCAGAAAAATTCAATTTCAGACTATGATCAGGAATAAAGAGATGCATTTCTTAATTATAAAATGGTCAGTTTATCAATATGACATAACAATTCTAAACCTAATAACAGAGCTTCAATACACATAAATCAAAGACTTAGATAATTGCAAGGAAAATAGACAAATCTACAATTATAGTTAGAGATCTCAACACCCCTCTCTCAACAAGTGATAGAACATGTAGGCAGAAAAGTTGGATGTAAAATATTTCAACAATACCGCCAACAAACTTGACTTAATTGATATTTATAGAGCACTGCATGAAACAACAGAATACAAATTATTTTCAGGTACACACAGAACATTTACCAAGACAGGTGATATCTTGCACCATAAAACAAGTCTCAATGTATTTCATAGGGTTCAAAACATAAAAAGTATATTCCTTCTTCACAAGGGAATTAAATTATTAGAGATAGAAAACATCTGGAAAATCTGTTATTATCTGGAAACTAAATAACATACTTTTAAATAACTTATAAGTAAAAGAAGAATTCCAAGGGTAATTTAGAGAGTATTTTGGACTGAATAAAAATTTTAAAAAATACATCTTATCAAAGTTTGGGGTTACTGCCAAGGGGGTACTTAGAGGGAAACTTATAAATTTATAGCACTGACTGCCTAGGTTAGAAAAGATGAAAAATATCAAATGAATGACATTAGTTTCTATCTTAGGAAACTAGAAGATCATATGAATCTAAAATTAAGGAGGAGAATAAACAAATATATCTCAGAGCAGGGAGGCCAGGAATACAAAAGGACATGAAGATGCTTTGGGGAATGTTGGATATGCTCATTATTCTGATTGCAGTGATGCTTCCACAAGTATATACATATGTAAAATCTTATCAAAAAGTACATATTCATTATGTACAGTCATATTATGTATGTAATTATGCCTCAATAAAGCAGTTTTTAAACACTTAGTGTTAGAACAGTCAAATGTTCTCTTTGCTTCAAGTTGGCAGTTTAATTCTTTAAGTGCCTACCCAATTTCTTGAGACTTTTCCCTGCTTAAGAATGATCTACCACAAAAAGCAAAAGGATAAAAATTCAGGTGGCTATTTGCCAGATGGATATAATAAAACCTGACTCTGCTAACTTCACAGGGTTCTAAGAAGATCAAAAGTGATAATGAACAGAGCTCATTACAAAGTTAGAAAGTGTTATAAAAATGTAAAGGCTTATCTCTCTAGTTCCAGGTTTCCGGGTAAAGTGAATAATAAAACTAACTACAGCCAAATTTGGAAGTGAACATAGTTTGTCTTCGATCTGTCTCTACTGGCCCTGATGCTTTCATGCCATGACTCCCAAGCCAGGAAAGGCATTATCAGGGTCTAGCACTGCCAAATCTTGCTCCTTTCCCCTCTGCAAAGCTCCTATCAGGCTTTCAGTCCTCCTTGGAGACTCTGTTCTCAATTAAATGACAGTGGGTGCTACATAAGCAATTCAGATAAGTGAGTTTGTTAAATGCTATTTACTAATACATCATCTTTGACTCCAGTGGCTTACTATGCTGTAACATTGGTTAAATTCTAATTTCAAGCAAATACTTCATTGACTTATTCTTACTAGGGTAGAACACCTGGAGGTAGCTGGCCCCTTACCCAGTTTATCCTTTCAGACAATAAACATTTCTTGAAAATTCCTTCTGTTGAATGTACAATGCTGCAGTTTTTCTGCTCTAGTTATTTTATTATAAGCCAGGGATGTATTACATGAGCATTCCTAGAACCCCTATAAATCTCCTCCCTCTCCTCCAACCCATGTGTGCACACCTTTAAAATTAATAAGAAAACAAAGCAGCTCCGATCAGTAACAGCACTGCAATGTTCAATTTCATCCCTTATATATCACGTTGGGATTATAATTAAATCGTTAAAATGCATTGCTAATCTGTAAATTGTGTTCATTAGCATAAGTGTACTCCATAATTACTAAGTACAGGGTGCGTGCTTGGGACTTTAATAGACTTCTGGACTATTAAGCTTGTCTGAATGCCACTCCCCACATGGTGGCTCAAGAGTTTCTAAAGGAGCCCACTCTAATATTGTTCTATACACCCAAACCCGCAAAGTGATACTGGTTTTACTTTTCTTTTTTTTTTTTTTAACAGATAATAGACTCACACAGGTCACTATTAGGCCTCTAAGAAGCTGTCTGAACTAGTTTTTTTTTTTTTTCCCCTTAATTATCTGGTCTGAGAGTCTAGATTCATCTTTTAGAATAAATTACAAAATTTGTATTTACTTATAGAATCAGCCTTCTGAAATATTTCTAAGACAATCATCATAAGAGACAATCTAGTCAGTTAGCAAATTTACTTGCCTAAATGTCCTTGAATCATTTATCACTCAATTTCTTTTGGATGTTACAGTTACAGATTCATGGCAGTGAGCTATGAGGAAAATAGTAGGGAAGGGTAGACATCTCCAAAAAGTGGGAATGGCTCAAAAGCTCATCCCTCTCTATGCCCCACGATCACCAGATGGGTAAAATAAGATTTGAAAGCTTCATTTGCTTCCAAAAATTTACCACTAGCTGGGAATCCGTTTACCACCACCTCTTCCAAAATAAAAAATAGCAGATATAAATGTTTTTTTGGAGTAATGAGATAATAGTATCTTTTTAATTTTTTATTAAATCATAACTATATACATTAATGCATTTATAGGATGCAATGTGCTAATTTTATATACAATTTGGAATGCTTACAACAAACTGGTTAACATAGCCTTCACCTCACTTACTTATTGTGTTAAGATATTTATACTCTACTCTTAATAGATTTGACCCTTGAATCATACCCTTGAAATATACACCATAAATAGTCATTTGAAATAACTGCTAGAGCCAATTATTAAATTTAGAAGGAAGTGTCTCCTGAATTTTTCCTAAACTGACCAGCTAACATGCTTCCTCCTTTCTTATATCTAAAGGGCTCTTTCTAACTCTGTTCCTACAGGATCTTGGAGCAAATAAGTCCCTTAGTTAGTTTTGGACTGTCCTCAGAAGACATGTTTCCTACAGGTCAGTCTTTAACACGTGGCCATTATCAACTTTATTACTGTTAAACTAGAAGGTGAGGATATATTTTTCCTGACTTTTCTCCTCTTTCCCTTCCCCTCATTCAAACAAATAGTGCCTTATCGTCTCAGGTAAGGGACACAGAGCAAAGTAGAAGACAGAACTAGAAGGCAAATCATTCTGGCGTTTAAGTCTCCAAAGGTGGAGCCCTTGGGAGAAAGAGATTCTCTGGTAAATACAAAATGTCTTTGCCTGAATTATGGAGGAAGACAACTTTCCCAAAATTGAAGGAAGATAAGAGAGGGTTGTATTCTCCTCGTTCTTAACCCTGCTTAGAGGGCAGTAGCAAGAAGCCAGAGAGGGAGATCTGTGGATCTTTGAGAAAGAGATCCAAAGCTCTCAACTTTCTGGTTGCAGGTGAGGAAACAAGTCCCCACAGAAGAAAATGCAACTTAGATACCAAATGAAAGGCAGTGATAGAGGAGTGAATGTAGGCTGAAGGCACACCACTAGGACCTCACTCTTCCTCCTCAACTCCCCTCCCCTCTGCTGCCTAGGACTCCTCTGTACCTGAGCCCTTTTCAGCTCAGAAAGGCTTTGTTGTTTCACACTGGAATCTAAATTGCCAGTGTAATTTTGTTATGAATACTCCAAATTAGGACCTCAAAAATTTTAATGCACTCTTCTCTCATTTACATGGACTGCCTGTGGGTGACTCTCACTCTAAGGAACAGGAAGACATAAATAGCCTACTTTTCCAACAGCAAGTTCCCCAAAAGGCAGAGAATACACATTGTAAGACTATTTTTCATCATTTTAAGTCATTTATTTGGTATAAAACAGTCATTTATGAATCTTGTTTTTAAAAATATATATAATTTAATAAGTTTCCCCAGTACCCTGCTAAGATGCACCGTAGGTGTGGGGAAACTTATTAAATGTAGAGTATCAATGTCTTTATATAGTGATCAAGAAAATGCCATGAAGGCTAACTGTAACAGGTACGATCAAAACATTTCTGAATGTATATGAATCGTGCCCTATGATTGCACCAATGTACACAATTATGATTCAATAAAATTATTAAAAAACATTATTTTATATTATATAATTTAAATTATTGAAAAAGACATTGGAGAATTATGTATATGATATGATCCTACATATGCTTAACAGTATCTATCTGTATACATATGTAATAGATAAGTGAAGGAAGGGCACAAAAATATACGTAACACTGTTAATGATGATTATAATAAATTTGGGTTGTGGGAACAGGGACTACACCAATTCTACTTTAGACATTTTTACATCGTTTGGATTTTTAACAGTATGCATTACTTTCTCAATACAAATTTACATATTTTCCATGTAAAGTATGTAAAATATCTTAAGGAATATTTTAAAATAAGAATTTATTGACCTATATATTTAATTTCAAAACATGGTTTTGCATTTTACTAGCCATCTATCCTTGGGCATTTTCATCTCTGTGCCTCAGCTTCATTATCTATAAAACACAAAGTAAAACACAAGGCAGCTCAAGAATTAAATAAGACAGCACATATAAACACAATTTGGATCATGAAAGTAGAAAGTCCTCAATAAATGTTAGCCTTTCTTGCTATTATTAATAAGCAAGCTTGCTAGAAAAAAAATTTAAACACACACCATTTTCTCAAACTTTGACACATTTCATTTCTCATAATGAGTATCTGAAATATCTCTTCCTTCCCATCTTCCTATTCCAGTTTTCCTCCCAGGTGGCCAGAATGAATTAACATAACACTTCTAGCCTCTCAGTTCCTTTATCCATTCTAATCATGTGGAAATAAAATGAGTCATCTACTTGGCAAATTTTAAAACAATCAACTAGACATGTCTAAGTGCACAGCTCAACTCTTCCTCCTTTTCCACTGGGGACAGGCCCATCCATATTCTCATATTCCCCAGTTATAAACCTTACCCGGACAGGTTCCCCACTAGCAGAGTGCTGTTTCTGGGGAGTGCTAAGTGTCGCTAATGTGGGGAAAGAGGTGTCCAATATACGGAAGCCTATTTGCCCACAGATATAAGCTATGTCCTTCACCTTAGTTCTCATTATATACAACTATGATACTTTGTCCTATATTCCCTGTTCTTTGTCTTTTTTCCTCACAAAGTTCTGAAAATGTTCCCCTCTCAAATACCTTCACGTGCGCTTTACATCGCAATTGTCAGTCAATTCCTAGGAGAACCAATTCCTAGTACTAGAAAATCACAATTATTTTAGCAGCTAGCTTGAACAGGGGCTGTGTGTCATTCCAGCACTCTAAACTCAGGGAGATTGTCGGGCCAATTTAATCGCTACTACCTGAAATGAGCAACCCTAGACTTTGGGATTTCCCATGGGACATCAACCAAGCAATAAGATCAGTGATACATTCTGCTTAATTAACTATTAAAAGGGCTATCTGCACCAAACTAATGTCTACTATTAAAGCAAAGATGTAATCATACGTGAGAATAAAGGCTATGATTATTAGAAAAAATGGGTAGGCTTATTAATGAAGAGCTATATTATGTTTAAATGAGGTTAAATAGATCTAATGAGTTATAGGCAATCTTAGAAAGTTTTGTTGCCAATGTAATTTTATTCTACATGCCTACTTTTCCAATAAACACCAAAATTATCTAAAATGTTGACATTAATTATTTTCATATTGGTAGATTCCTCTTTCCTTTGAAGGGTTCAAAGAACCTGGGATTTATTTTACATATTTTATTATTTTAGTAACTCATTTAAATAAGAACATGGGATTTTCAATTCTCACAATATAGTAGCCAAGGTACCTCAACAACTCTATCCCTCTGAAAGTAAAAATACTAGACATAAAAATAAGGAAGTCAACAACCAAATTTTAAAAGCATCCATAAAATGACACCAAATTCTTAAGACAGGAACTGTGGAAACAAGAATCATGAAAGGTACCCAGAACACTTAAGCTGGTGTTGGTCATAATAGCATTTGTCCAGTAAGGTGAGTAACAAAATAAAAGGCAAGGCTAAGGAGCCATATAAGTAAAGTTGGTAATTAAACTAAAGAATCCTTTACCTTGATCCAATTAAAAATAGGAGATTCCATTAACTACAACTAAGCTACCCCCATCTCTCTGACTATCTGTCAATCTGAGTTGATCACTGTAAGTATATTTGCAGGTGGGGGTGTGAGTTGCAGGAAGAAAGGCCCAAAAGAAGCTAAAAGCAAAAGCAGACCCTCAAGTTGATTTACAGAGTATTTCCTTCAAAGAAGCCACAGTTGCTCTAACAGCTGACTTCTTAGCACCAACAACTGTATCCACAACAGTGAAATAATATACATAGTATCTAATTGCTAACAGAAACTACTATAAGTCTATAATTGTGCTCACAGAAAAAAAATTTTAAAAACAAGTGCAATAGAATCATGAAAACAAAAAGAATTAGAAAAAGAGGAATAAAGAAAGCATGAAGAAAAAATATAAAACAGATGGAACAAATAGCACAAAAGGAGATGGCAGCTACAAAACAACCATGCCAACAATTACAATAAACATAAATGAACTAAATACTGTAGTTATGAGAATTTGTTTCTAAAACAGAATTTTTTAAACAAACAATACAAAGCAACATCTAAAACAAAGTTATGAAAAGACTGACTGGACAAGAGAGAATGAAAAAAGACACTCAAGTCACACCTAACCCTGGTGCTTTTCAACCTCTTTTATTTCACAGCACAATTAAAACCCAGGGCACACTTGAATGATGTTGATCAAAAAAAGAGCAAAAACAAGAATATACTTAACGTGCTTTGAACTTCTATCAAAAATAATGTAATTAATTACTGTGGTATACCAGTTGAAAATCACTGCTTAACCCCAAGGAGATTGGTTAGCTATATTAATATCAGACAAAGTAGACTTCAGGTAAAAAGTATTATTGGAGATTTTTTAATGTCACAGTATAATGATAAAAACACCAAATCTAAGAAAAAATTGAAATTTTTATATATCTAATAACACTCAAAATACACAAATAGAACAAAATTGCAACCCTACCAAAGAGGGCAATTTAAATACATTATCTCAGTATGGATAAAACAGAAAAACCAATCCACTTAGAAGAGCTATATCTATCTAGAAAATTAGCAAGCTTTACCTCTGACAGAAAAAAACATATCACCCAGTGATGGTAAAATTCACTTTCCCCCTTATGTATACACTTACTGAGTCATAAAGAAAATTTTGAGAAATTCCAAAGGAACCACACATACATCATTCTAACTGTAATATCATTAAGCTAAAAATAATAATCAAAAGTTACGTAACCAGAAAGGAAAATATTAAATGAGAAACAGAAGAACTATAGATTCTGCTAAGCACACAAAGCTTATAATGGATAAAACATCAAAGGAATGCAAAAACTTACACCAAAAATCCAACCAATGCAACTCCTTGAAATGTATTCCTACTGAGAGATTTCATCAGCCCTTACATGCCAAGCCTCCTCTGTGAGTATAACACAGGAAGAGAGGCGGCACAAACCTCACCCTTGCAGAGAAAATGCCACACGCTATGTGCCCTCATAGTACCCACTCTAAGGAAGCTGGTCCACCCCCCACTTAGTGCTTCCCTCATGCCACTGGCAACAGCTAGCTAAGACACGCCGGGTGACTCCACGCTGGCAAGCCATCCTGTTAGTAACAACACTCAGAAAGTTGTGAATTGTTAGGCTCATAGAGGATTCAAAACAAAGAAAACACCGTTCCCTGTTCAATTCCACACTTATTGTTCATCTTCACTGCATAAAAGGCGAGTGGAATTATGAGCACCCACAAGGAGCCTAATGTTGATGGCACATGTATTTCTTCACTAGGAAGATTAAATTTAGCCACAACAACTTTTGTAAAAATGCCAGAAAACAAAACTGTACATTTCAGCTCTTATCAAATGCCAGGAATTTCAACTCATTTCTCTTTGTTTTAGGTAACCAGTGTCTAAAACATTTCCTTGATAATACATGTAACAGCTAACATTTCTAGTAGTTCTTTTTAATTCAAGCTCAGTCTCTTCGAATTAAATATATAAATGATTTGCCACTGGTTTTCTCAGAAAGAACAAAGAGCTCTAATTTAAAAATGAAAATTAAATTTCCTCTTAAAAGAACCTTCTTACATAAAAATTATCTAATGAGCCATTCAGAAATGTATAATAAAAACTAACAATTTATTTTTTGAACCTCATATTTTTTAAATACAACATAAACCAGGTGTTAGTTCAGAACCCATAATTATACAGACTATTATGTGAACTAAAAAAAGACAGATATGATTGATTAGCCATAAATGTATAAATTAATCTTCTCCTCTGAACATGCAAAAAGGCTCTAAGAGATATTTCCATATTTCACATGCACTGTAGACAGAAAAAAGAAAAACATCAAAAAAAAAAAAAAAAAGACAACTTTCTCAGCTTCCCTACTGCACACACAGTTAAATTCAACGCCAAATATTCCTGAGATCAACACAGCCATGATCCCACAGACAACTATTTTTTGCTATTGTATACAACCAAGACAGGCAAAGCAATGGCCAAAAAAGTCATGGGGTGGAGGGTGGGGGGATCCAGTCAGAAGCACATGGAAAATCACCGAGAACAGGTTTTTGCTTTTTTCTTTTTTTAAATATGAAACACCACCAAGTGTACCCACCAGACCTGGGTCAACACTAACCCTCTGAAGACAAGGCATACCTAGTACGAAAACCCACATCTTCTAAGTCTCAACTCCAGGTCTCTAAAATGCCAGCACTGCCTCTGAAGCTATGACTTGGTGTCATCATGGGTACCACAATCTTTCTCAATTGCCACAATCTCTTCTCAACAGATACACCAGACTTCCCTTTGGTGTGTTCCACCAAAAGTCTCTCTTGTACTTCCTCTTGTTCCATCTGAATAAGGAAAAAACATCCAACTAACATGTCTCTCATCATTAAAATTACAAAACACATTCATAAAACAGGCCAGAGTGAGGCCAGGAGCAGTGCTCAGGTCTGTAATCCTAGCACTGTGGGAGGCTGAGGCGGGTGGATCACCTGAGCTCCAGAGTTCGAGAGCAGCCTGAGCATGAGCAATACCCCAACTCTACTAAAAATAGAAAAACTAGCTGGGCATTCTGGCAGGTGCATGTAGTCTGAGCTGCTCAGGAAGCTGAGGCAAGAGGATCGCTCAAGCCCAGGAGGTGGAAGTTGCTGTGAGCTACGATGATATCATGGCAGTCTATCCAGTTACTTTACATGTAATTCCTACATCCCTAAAATATATAAAAGCAATCTGTAATCAAACCACTGTAAGATCACTTGCTCAAGGCTCCTTGGGCATAGCTCTCCAGGCCATGGTCGCACATATTTGACTCAGAACAAATTTTTTTGAATTATTTTAAAGAGTTTTAAGTTCTTTTCTACTGACACAACTTATCTGGTTAAAAAGTTCTTCATGCGCCATTCACATTAATTTTTTTTTTTTAATTGAGACAGAGTCAACTTTGTCACCCTCTGTAGAGTACTGTGATATCATGGCTCCCAGCAACCTCAAACTCTTGGGCTCCAATGATTCTCTTGAATCAGTCTCCCTAGTAACTGGGACTAACCGGCACCCACCACGACACCTGGCTATTTTTTGTTGTTGTTGTTTGTTTAGCAAGCCCTGGGCTAGGCTGAAACCTACCAGCCCTGGCACAGATGGCCAGCACCCTAACCACTAAGCTACGGGCGCCCAGCCCATTCACAAAATGCTTATAAACACCCTAAACAAAGCTAGTTTTCTACAAACTAAAAAAAAATTAAAAACTAACATTGCCAATCAAAGAGGTGTATTTTTAGCTTTTAGAGAATTCTCCATCCTTCTTTACAAAAGGGCTATAGGAGTTTGCAATCCCACCAACAGTGCATTAGGACATTTGCACTCAAATGTTCACAGCAGCTCAATTCACAATCATAAAGATGTGAAAACAATCCAAGTGTTCATCAACGCATGAATGGACTAATAAACTGTGCTAGATGTATTCCATGGAGCACAATTCAGTCATAAAAAAGATGGAGACTTTGTATCTTTTATATTTACCTGGAGAGATCTGAAGAATATTCTCCTAAGTAAAGTACTTCAAGAATGAAAATCAAGCATCCCATGTACTCAATACTAAGTTGAAACTAGTATATTAACAACCACAGGCCCACATGAGGGAAAAACACAAATTCAAGAAGGAGGGAGGGGAAGGGTAAGTTCCCACCTATGGGGTTCAATGTATGGGTAAACAGCACACTTGAAGGGTAAAGCACTCAACTGCAACTTGTACTTTATCTTATAAGCACAAACAATGTAATTATCATGTTTGCTGGTATTCACTTCGAGTATTAAAAACATCTACAATCTCCTTTTAATAAGAGGTCTACATATGAATAAAATGAAAGAAATTTTCCATGTTGTTTTCTTCCCAATGCAGAGATTAGAAGGGAAAGGAAAGGGGGTAATAGGCAGAATTGACAGCTTTATATTCAACAACTCACGTTACTAAGTTTTGAATGTGAGGGGGAAAAAAAAGAAATAAGCAAAAGAAAATCTTAATAGATGTAAAAATAAGAGAAATCACCCAACAGTATAAATGTACTAATCCACAGAACTATATATTTAATGGTTAAAATGGTCGATTTTATGTTACATCATAACACTTTTTTTAAAAGTGAGATAAATAGACCCATTCTTGACTATAAGGCAAAACAGCTTGGTTATGTCAACAAAAGGAAGAAAAAAGCAATAAAATCTCACCTGCCTAAAAAGGCTTAAATCATCTCATAACCAACCCAAACTGGGAAAAGAAATTTTTTGTCTAGAACTAGAGACTATATATAAAATAACAATAGTGAAAACATAACATGTCAAAACTAATGGACTATAGCTAAAACTAGACTGATAGGGAAGTTCACAGCCTTAAATGACTTGGTAATAGCACAAAAAAGAAAATAAAGAAAATGATACCAAACAACAAAAGCAGAGGTACAGAACTAGGGATCACAACAAACCTCTTATCTTTCCCAATAAATGAAGACAGGCAGTGTCTTTCCTGTACCCAGCCAGTATGTGAAATATGAAGACATGTTTGATCAATTTTAACAGAAAAGGACTGGACCTCTACCAGAGAGTTTAACACTTTAGCTGAATGTGATCAAGAACTCAAAGGAACTTCAGTTGTCACCTTATCCTAGTTTTTTTAAATCAAATGTGTTGTTCTCTTACTGTTAATATTTTCATTGAGAATACCTTCCATTTTATATTAATATCAATTAATTATCCTCTCATGTATTTATAGATGTATTCTTAACCAACATAAACTCAAAAAGTTAATTGGAGAAATTATATGCAAATGAAAAGGAACAAAAATAGCTAAGGAACTCTTGAAAAAAGATTACTTCCCATATATTAAAAATATATGTTAAAAGAAAGACTTGATTTAGCTACTTTAGCTAGCGTGGCACAGAGATAGATGAAGGGCTAAGAGAGCCAAAGGAGTCCAGAGAGAGGGGCAGAGGTGGCACCGCAGAGCAGCCGGGAGAGGACAGACTCACTCAAAGATGCAGGTAACCAGTTACCTACATTCATTTTTAAAAATCAAACTAGACCTGTACATAGTACCCCATACTAAAAACAATTACAAAAAGATTAAAGCTCTAAATGGGAAAAGGCAAAATAAAACTTTTAGAAGAAAATGCAAGAGACTTCCTTTATGATCTTGGGGAAGGGAAGCATATCTTTACACAACAAAAAAAGCACAAATTGCTCGGCACCTGTGGCTCAATGGGCTAAGGCGCCAGGCACGTACACCTGAGCTGGTGGGTTCGAATCCAGCCCGGGCCCACAAAACAACCAAAAAAATGCCGGGCGTTGTGGCGAGCGCCTGTAGTCCCAGCTACTTGAGAGGCAGAGGCAGGAGACTCGCTTGAGCCCAGGAATTGGAGGTTGCTGTGAGCTGCGATGCCATGACACTCTACCCAGGGTGACAGCTTGAGGCTCTGTCTCAAAAAAAAAAAAAAA
>CAUYON010054685.1:0-41322 GCA_963573935.1 Arctocebus calabarensis
TCATATAATAACTAAGAAAATGCCATGAAGGCTATGTTAAACAGATTGATGAAAACATTTAGGATTGTATATGAAACCAGCACATTGTACCCCTTGATTGCACTAATGTATGCAGCTATGATTTAATTTAAAAAAAAAAAAATCCAGACTGTGGGAACAATTGGATTTCTTCCACAAATAAAGTTCAAATAGAGTCGCGCATTGCATAATGTTTTGGTCAGTGATGAACCACAAACATGACAGTGGTCCCACAGATTTACAATGGAGCTGAAAAACTGAAGTATTAAAAATAATGCAAGGATTCTGCAAGTATGCATGAGAAAATGTTAATGTTCTAATGTTTAGTGGAAAAGTGAGAAATGAAAAAACATTTATGGTATGATCATAACCATATAAAAATATAGCCACAGGGCTCAGCGCCTATGGCTCAGTGGGCTAAGGCGCCAGCCACATACACCTGAGCTGGTGGGTTCGAATACAACCTGGGCCCGCCAACCAACAATGACGGCTGCAACCCAAACAAAAATAGCCGGGCGTTATGGAGGGTGCCTGTAGTCCCAGCTACTTGGGAGGCGGAGACAGGAGATTCGCTTGAGCCCAGGAATTGGAGGTTGTTGTGAGCTGTAATGCCACGACACTCTACCCAGGGCGACAGCTTGAGGCTCTGTCTCAAAAAAAAAAAAATATATATATATATATAGCCACAGGAAAAAGACTGAAAGAAATGCCTAAAATGTAAACACTAACAGGATGATTTATTTTCTTATGATTTCCTATTTTTCTAAAAAATATAAAATGTTTTTCCTTTGTATTACCAAGAACCCTCAGTATTCTTGTTAAGAAAAGTCTTTTTTTTTTTTTTTTTTTTAAGAGACAGAGTCTCGGCTGGGCGTGGTGGCTCACGTCTGTAATCCCAGCGCTGTGGGAGGCCGAGGCGGGTGGATTTCCAGTGCTCACAGTTCGAGACCAGCATAATGACTGAGCCAGAGAAAAGACCCCGTCTCAACCACCAGGACAGAACACACCACCGGGCGTAGTGGCAAGCACCTGTAATCCCAGCTACTTGCGAGGCAAACCGGCCCGCGCATCATTACAAGGAAGGACAATGGAAAAAAAAATAATAATAAAATAAACAAAAAAAAACAAGGAAACTGAAAGCAAAGCCAGCTTGAAATAAAAAAAAAAAAAAAGAGAGACAGAGTCTCACTCTGTCGCCCTCGGTAGCGTGCCAGGCGTCATAGCTCACAGCAACCTCCAGCTCTTAGGCTTAGACAATTCTCTTGCCTCAGCCTCTCGAGTAGCTGGGACTACAGGTGCCTGCCACAATGCCTGGCTATTTTTCTGTTGCAGTTTGGCCAGGGCTGGGTTCAAACCCGCCACCCTTGGTATATGGGGCTGGCACCCTACTCACTGAACCACAGGCACCACCCAAGAAAACTCATTATACTTGTCCTATATAACACTGCTGTTTTAGTTTCCATCAAGAATTATGTCACTAGATTGCTTTCAATCTACATTACTCAGCCAACATCCTGTAAAATTCCAATCATTGCACAATTTGCTAGATCTCCAAGTAACTTCAAAGAGAGTGACAGAAAACTTCTCTTGGCCTGGCAAGGTGGCTCACGCCTATAATCTTAGCACTCTGGGAGGCTGAGGAAGGTGGACTGCCTGAGCTCACAGGTTCAAGACCAGCCTGGGCCACAGCGAGACCTCATCTCTTAAAAAAAAAAAAAAATAGTCAGATGTTGTGGCAGGCGCCTGTAGTCCCAGGTACAGGCCTGAGGCAAGGGAATCACTTGAGCCCAAGAGTTTGAGGTTGCTATGGGCTATGATGCCACAGCACTCTATACAAGGGGGACAAAGTGAGACTCTGTCTCAATTTAAATAAATAAATAGGGAAAACTCTTGTTTATACCTGGCCCTATGCTTGAGATCAGGTATAAAATAAATAAAAACACAGCCTCTTCTCCAGAAAAGGTCCCAGATGAATAAGAAGAGGCTTATTCTGCCTATTCAGCTGAAATTTAAGAGGGTTAGAAACAAAGTAAACTTCCTAAGAAACTACCTAGTCATTAGCACTTATCCAAACCACATGTCGAAAGCCCCAAAATGGCAAATGAAAGACCTAATTTTGCTCTCATAGCTCCAAAACAAACAAGCTCACCTACTAAATTCCTACTTTCTTTTTTTTTTTCCAGACAGTGTCACTATGTCACCCTCTGCAGAGTGCCATGGTGTCACAGCTCACAACAACCACAAACTCTTGGGCTCAAGATATTCTCTTGCCTCAGCCTCCCAAGTAGCTGGGACTACAGGCACCCGTCACAATGCCCGGCTATTTTTTTGTTGCAGTTGTCATTGTTGTTTTAACTGGCCTGGACTGGGTTCGAACCTGCCAGCCTTGGTGTATGTAGCCGGCACCCTAACCACTGTGCTATGTGTGCCAAGCCTTGATTCCTACTTTCTAAGAAAGACCTACCTTCTAAGACTAAGATTTTGATTCATTGTGTTTTCTAACTGCACACAAGTCAATAAGAGCTACCAGTTATGCTCTGCTATGCCAGCCACTCTATAAAGATTATCTCTAATCTTATAACCACAAAACAGTGACATTACTATTACCACTTTATAACAAGAAAACTGAAATCAGAAAGTTATCAGCCAAGAAAATCTGAAGGGTGTAAAACTTTGGAACAATATACTATAACTGCTGGTTGTCTATCAGCAAACTTGGTACATAACCAAAATTAGAGACACCCTAAACATACTTGGGTCCTATTTAACTGTAGAAATCCAAGAGCCTCCACTGCTTTCTTTAGTGGCACAATAGCACAGATATCACCACTGAGGTTCAGAGCTTGCATCCTTGTTCCAAAGGTTGGCCCAATAACAGCCAAAAATTAAATGAGGTTCTTTTCTTTTTCTTTTTTTTGAGACAAAATCTCACTTGGTTACCCTTGGTAGAGTGCCATGGCGTCTTAGCTCATAGCAATCTCAAATTCTTGGGCTCACACGATCATCTTGCCTTAGCCTCCCGAGTAGCTGGGACTACAGACACCTGTCACAACACCTGGCTATTAAATGAGGTTCTTAACAATACTTCCATCTGATTCTATAGCCACGCTCACACTTCCCTGCCTTCAGGCACCTGTCTGATAAGTTGTTTCTTCTTTGCTGACTCTGGCATATTGTGAACATGCTGGAACAGCTCTCTCAATGCCTCTTCCGTATGCTGCTGGGTCTCCTCCTGATGACAATAGGAATCCACATGGCTCTGTGTCAGCTGGAAGGACTTTGTGTGACAAGAAGCTGTCAGATCAAGGTCATCCTAAAGAAAATGTTTTAAAAAACTAAATTCAAACATGCTACAGGCTTTGTTATCAGGTTTCAAAAAAAATTGAAATAAAAAAGGGGGGAATGGGGATATGGTATATTCTATACCCGGAACAAAAAAAATCAGTATTATCAGATAAATAAGAATGTATTACTACAGGTTACACTAATAGCCCACTCCCATAACCTGTCCATATAACCTACACCCATTTAGAATACTGCCACCAAGCGTTAACATTTGTTAAACAGTTCCATTTTCAAAGCATCTGTTAATTTCCTGTAATTATGACTATTCTATGAGGTAAGCAGAGAAAATATAATCATTCCCATTTCATGGAAGAAAAAACTGAAGCTGAACTGTAAATTTAAAGTCATCTAGACACTAAAGTGATGATCCACCCTGGAGCCCAAGGGCATTATTTCTCCTTCCCAAACAGCAACGCCTTATGTGACAACTACATGGTAGTGGTAGAGGGACAAAAACAACTCTCTAAGAAAAATCACACTCCAGTTAAACTAGTTGAAATCAAGTACTGTTTTCCTGGTCACACTGAAAATTTGCTAAATGAGAAAGAAACAAATAGGAGCAGAAAAAAATAGCATGACAGCTTAAGTTTCTAACCAAGACAGACTAAACAAAACTTGAAGTTTGGCTCGGCGCCTGTGGCTCAACGGACTAAGGCGCCAGCCACGTACACCTGAGCTGGCAGGTTCGAATCCAGACCCCGGGCCTGCCAAACAACAATGACGGCTGCAACCAAAAAATGGCCAGGCATTGTGGCGGGCGCCTGTAGTCCCAGCTACTTGGGAAGCAGAGGCAGGAGACTCACTTGAGCCCAGGAATTGGAGGCTGCTGTGCACTGTGATACTATGGCATTCTACCCAGGGTGACAGCTTGAGGCTCTGTCTCAAAAAAAAAAACTTGAAAAGTTTAAGCACCCAAAAAGTACTTGAAACTTCTTACTTTTAAAGCTCAATAACCATATATAATCTTCTGTTAATAATAAGCATCACACATTTCCCAATCTAAGCTCGTGTGATCTTAAGTCTTTTAGCCATTTGATAGGCATTTTACTCTACCAATGAACCTAAAATAAGAATGAGTTACATAAAATTGTACTTTTGTTATTGTAAAACATTTAATAAATTTGCTATTTACAGCTGGGAGCCATGACTCATGCCTGTAATCCTAGCACTCTGGGAGGCCAAGGCAGATGGATTGCCTGAGCTCACAGGTTTGAGACCAATCTGGGCAAGAGCGAGACCCCGTCTCTAAAAATAGCCTCTGAGGCAAAGAGGATCTATAGCTGTGAGCTATGACTCCACAGCACTCTACTGGAGGAGACAAAGTGAAACTCTGTCTCAAAAAAAAAAAAAATTTGCTATTTACAGATTATCTATCATATGGTGTAAGAATGTAGAAAGACTTTATAGACTTTAAAGAATCTATGCCAATGATTCTCAACCTGTGGTTCATAATCCCTTTGGGGGGTCTAATGACCCTTTCACAGGGGTTGTCTAAGATCATCCTGCATATCAGATATTTACATTATGATTCATAACAGTAGCAAAATTACAGTTATGAAGTAGCAACGAAAATAATTTTATGGTTGTGGGTCACCACAACAATGAGGAACTATATTAAAGGGTCACGGCATTAGGAAGGATGGCCACTGGTCTATGCTATCATTCTTAGGTACAGGATACCATCCATCAGTGGAGACCTTGTAAAAGCAGACAGAAGTACTGAATGTGAGAGTATTTTTATTTTAACATAAAACTTTCTTCTTGACTGGGCGCGGTGACATATGCCTGTAATCCTAACACTGTGGGAGGCGGAGGCGAGTGGATTGCCTGAGCTCATGGGTTTGAGACCAGCCTGAGCCAGAGCTGGTCATCTCTAAAATAGCAGGGCATTGTGGCAAGCTCCTGTAGTCCCAGCTACTTGGGAAGCTGAGGCGAGAGAATTGCTTGAGCCCAAGAGTTCTACTGAGGGTGATGAAGTGAGACTCTGGCTCAAAAAAAAAAAAACTTTCTTCTCAGTCTTTTTCTTTATGATAAAATAAGTAATTTTGAGCTGTAACACTATAAATTCCTTATTTTCCATTGCTTTACTTTGAGACCATACTTTGTTGTAAAACTCCACTCATCTTAACTATTTTCCTTGTTTGGGTTAGGAGCAGTTTCCTAGTCTTACCTTTGATACTTGTGCTCTGGATCCCAAATAGTGCAATCTGGCACATTCCCGAATATAAGCGGGAGCCTGCATAAGACATAAAAGAAAACCAAGACCCAGAGGGAGGTTAGCAGGGTCTAAAATTCTTTCAGACCACAAGGACAGTGGTTCTTAAAATTATCTGACTGGCAAATTTCTTTGGAAAAGCCAAAGATCCTCCAGATGCACTCTTCCTTACCTTCCTTTCTCTTGCCACCAAATAGACACCTCAAAAAATCTGAGGGGAAGGCTAGGTGTGCTGGCTCATGTGTATAATCCCAGCACCCTGGGGGCTGAGGTGGGTAGACTGCTTGAGCGCAGGAGTTCAAGAGCAGCCTGAGCAAGAACGAGTTCCCGTCTCTACTAAAAATAGAAAAACTAGCCAGGCATTGTGGCAGGTGCCTGTAGTCCTAGCTACTTGGGAGGCTGCAGCAAGAGGATTTCTTGAACCCAAGCATTTGAGGTTGCTGTGAGCTATGATACCACAACACTCTATCCAGGGTGACAGAGTGAGATTGTCTCAAAAAAAAAAAAAAAAAGATCTGAAAGGAAAGCAGTTACAAGGTACCAATGTAGCTGTTGCTATTTTAAAAATCAAACATGACGTGTGGTGGGTGGTGACATAGGCTGGGTGTGGTGGCGGCTCGTACTTAATTGACGGAATTAGAAAATCACTATTTTACTATTTATAATGCCCAATGTAATCATAGATTCTAGCAGGATTATTAATAGATACAATCCTAGCACTGCAGGGGCCAAAGAAGGAGGACTGCTTAAGATCAGGAGCTCAAGGTTACAGTCAGTTATGGCCACATAGCCTTAGCAACAAAGTGAGAGCCTACCTCTAAAGATAATAAATAAACAAAAAACAAAAGGAAAATAAGGCAAATTCTAAATGTAACAAAAAAGGAAAAAAATAAACATATCTATATATCAAATTAATAACATAAGCACAGAGAGAGGCATTATTTACATACCTTTTGAGAACCATATTCTAAGTATACATCCTTAGAGGATATATTTAAGGGAAAAGGAACCATAAGGAAATCTTATTAGGTTTATTTAGATTTCTCTCAGCAATAACAGTTATTATTTTAAAAAACTAATTTAGGCATATTGTAGAGTAAAACAAATAATACATATAAATGACATTAAAATCTGAAATTTGTAGTATAAGAAAAAGAGATAAAAATAAAAGAAGCCAAGAGAAAGCTCTTTTATACTGAATCTGGGCTCGTCACTCATAGCACAGTGGTTACGGCGCCAACTATGTACACCAAGGCTGGCAGGTTTGAACCGGCCTAGGCCAGCTAAACAACAATGACAATTGCAACAAAAAATAGCCAGGAATTGTGGCGGGCGCCTGTAGTCCCAGCTACTTCGGGGGCTGAGGCAAGAGAATCGCTTAAGCCTAGGAGTTTGAGGTTGCTGTGATCTGTGACACCATAGCCCTCTACCGAGGGTGACACAGTAAGACTCTGTCTCAAAAAAGAAAGAGTCCACAAGCCGAGAAATGTTGGCTCCCTCCAGAAACTGGAAAAGGCAAGTAAACAGATTGTCTTTAAAGAACATCGGAAAGGAACACAGCCCTGCTAATCCCTAACTTTAGCTCAATGAGACTCGTGTCAGGCTTCTGACCTACAGAACTGTAAGATAATTATTGTGTGTTAAAGTCACTTTAAAAATAGTCCCTCCCTCAGCTGGGCATTGTGGCAAGCACCTGTAGTCCCAGCCACTTGGGAGGCTGAGGCAAGAGTATTGCTTGAGCCCAAGAGTTTGAGGTTGCTGTGAGCTACTAAGCCACGGCATTCAAGTGAGGGTGACAAAGTGAGACTCTATCTCAGTAAATAAATAAATAAATTTGACAGAAATACCACCTGTTTGAAGTGAATGAGACAAGAGTACAAAATGAAAAGAGGCCATTAGACCCTTAAAATTGTACTGGCAGGGAGCAAGCTGGATAAAACCACTCAGCTGACAACAGGTGTGGTCTTTCATAAAAAAGGAAGAATGACTCAGAGGGTAGAGCCAATTACCCGGTGGACCTATTTATTCCTGTTCCTATTCCTCTCCACCCTGGGTTTTGCTACCATCCAGTCTGGTTTACAGTCCCCATCAGGACCTTTCTTATGCAGTCATCTTTATAGCCCTGCTAAAGATCTCACCATGGTCCGTTTTCTTTGTCCTGTTACCAACCAAATGCCATCCATTACCTACCTTAAAAAGTTTCTGGGAGTGTTTAATCATAAAAGCCATCCCATTGTTTAATTTTGTAATATTCTCCTGAAGGTCATTTGCAGTGACCTATTCAGAGGAAAAGAAACCAGGCAAAAGGCATTAAGAGCTAGGAAGCAGTACTTACCAATAAGCTCTTTCTTTCAAATTTAAGAGTTTCTATCCCTAACAAAGCTATCTCTAAAACAATGTTTCATTATGGAAAGCTTTTTGGTTCAACAGGACATGACATGATCTAGAAAAAGCATGTATTCCTGAAGAGATCAGGAAATCCTTAAGCACCAAGGTTCATTTCCTAATTCTGCTTGAGAATTATATTCATAAAGTTGCTAAAGAAAATCTAGTCTAAGATCCAAAATGGGCAGAAAGAACAATCTGTACCAGCTGTCAAGGACACCTTATCTTCAGAGGAAGTGGAGTTTCTCCAAAAACAAAAGAGAACTGCCACTACTAACTGATACGTACCAAAGGTAACATCTGTTTCTTAAAGAGTCAAATTATCATTGATCCCCTTCTTTCATTTCTCTTGTTTTTTTTAAGTACCTTAGCATCTCTACTATCCCAAAGCTCTTATCCTCCACAAAGTATAAGTACTTTGTTACACTTTATCTGCTTTTACCAGGACCTCTGAGATACTTCTTTTTATAACCACAGTTTATTCACTCCTTTTCCATTGTCTTAGCTGGTTCTAAAATTCCTTCATTCTGAGGCTTAATCTCCTTAATATGGAAAAAGGGTTCCTCTGCTCCCCTACATAACCTCAGAAACTCTTCCTGGCTCAGAATTTTCAATTATTTTTGTGCTGGTTATTTTGTTAGGTAAAATGTTACACACAAGCTCCCTTTTTTATATTTCTTATAATCTCAAGAATCTTTAATAAGGGCAGCGCCTGTGGCTCATCAAGTAGGGCGCCAGCCCCATATGCCAAAGGTCCTGGGTTCAAACCTGGCCTCGGCAGAAAAACAGTCGGGCACTGTGGCAGGTGCCTGTAGTCCCAGCTACTTGGGAGGCTGAGGCAAGAGAATCACCTAAGCCCAGAAGTTGGAGGTTGCTGTGAGCTGTATGACGCCACGGCACTCTACCAAGGGCGATAAAGTGAGACTCTGTCTCTACAAAAAAAAGAATCTTTTAATAAGTCACTATAACCTGTCGATTTCTATTACCTTCCCAACAACCTTGAGGGGTTACTGGTAAAACTACTATACTAAGTTCTCAAAACATCACTGATAAGTTCTTGGAAACCATGACATTGAGCAAAATGACATAAAGCAGCTCCTTAAGTAACATCGTTTTGTTCAATGTCATTTTGCTATAACATTGATGAAGAAAAAAATGTTTCACAATAGGTTTGTTTTTACTTAAAGCTGCAGTTTCCATCTGGGTATGGTGGCTCACACCTGTAATCCTAGCACTCTGGTAAACCACCCTGAGCAAGAGTGAGATTCTGCTGCTACTAAAAATAGAAAAATAAGCCAAGCATTGTGGTGGGCACCTATAGTCCCATCGACTTGGGAGGCTGAGGCAGGAGGACTGCTTGAACTCAGGAGTTTGAGGTTGCTGTGAGCTAGGCTAACACCACTGCATTCAGCCTTGGCAACAGAGTGAGACGCTGTCCCCCAAAATAAAATAAATTTTTAAAAGTTGCAGTTTCCGGCAGCACCTGTGGCTCATTGAGTAGGGCGCTAACGCCACATACCGAGGGTGGCGGGTTCAAACCCGCCCCAGCCAAACTGCAACAACAACAACAAAAAATAGCCCAATGTTGTGGCAGGTGCCTGTGGTCCCAGCTTCTCGGGAGGCTGAGGCAAGAGAATCGCCTAAGCCCAAGAGCTGGAGGTTGCTGTGAGCTGTGATGCGACAGCACTCTATGGAGGGCAACAAAGTGAGACTCTGTCCCTGAAAAAAAAAAAAAAAAAAAAAAGTTGCAATCTCCAAGACTGTCAATGACATCAAGTGAGGACTTTCTATATTAAGCCCCATTTGCAAAGAAGGACCCTAAACATAAAAAGGTAAAAGACAGAGGTAACATAGCTGGTTTATAGCTTCTAACTCAAGTACCCTGGCTCTTGATTCTATCATATAACAATAGAATCTACATTATGAAGGGTGGAAATATGAGTTATATGCCTCCGGGTCAAAAATTTTATTTAAAAGACTTTAAGGCCAGGTGCAGTGGCTCATACCTATAATCTGAGCACTTTGGTATTGCGCCTATAGCTCAAGCGGCTAAGGTACCAGCCACATACACCAGAGCTGGCGGTTCAAATCCGGCCTGGGCTTGCCAAATAATGACAACTACAACCAAAAATATAGCCAGGCATTGTTGTAGGCGCCTGTAGTCCTTGCTACTCAGGAGGCTGAGGCAAGAGAATCGTTTAAGCCCAGGAGTTGGAGGTTGCTATCTGCTGTGCCACCAGAGTACTCACCAGGGCAATAGCTTGAGGCTCTATCTAAAAAAAAAAAAAAATCCTACCACATTGGGAGTCCGAGGTGGGTGGATTGCTTGAGCTCAAGAGATAAGCCACATACACCAAGGCTGGCAGGTTCAAACCCAGCTTGGGCCTGCTAAACAACAATGACAACTGCAACAAAAAATAGCCCGGCGTTGTGGCAGGTGTCTGTGGTCCCAGCTTCTTGGGAGGCTGAGGCAAGAGAATTGCTTAAGCCCAAGAGTTTGAGGTTGATGTGAGCTATGACACCACAGTACTCCATGGAGGGCTGAACAAAGTAACACTTTGTCTCAAAAGAAAAAAATAAATTAAAAAAACTAATAAAGGACTTCAGATTTACTTTTCATGTACGTCACTGAGGAGAAGGCCATAATCTCCTAACAAGAAGCACATTCAGCTTTATCCAATAAAGTTATTCTATAGGAAATAGAAAAATTAGGATAAGATTGCTATATATGCCATCCCATCTATAAGCTTGGTAACATTATCTCATAATATACACCTCTATTCTAAATTTATACAAATCTTCAGCAATTAATTTGATTTCCCAAGACTTTCCTATTAAGAAAGATTTCATATTGACTAGTCAAAATGGGTATTCTAGTTTATTTATTATTTCTTTATTGACTATAATTTCTCACTAAGAGTTTCCACTAATAAGGTGCCATGAAGGTTTATCAGAGATTGATTTATAAATGAGGTTAAACAGAATTGGCCCCCTCAGGTTTGATAACTTTTAAATGAAAAAAGTAAGTTCCCAATCTCATAAAGCTGAAGACTAGACCTTGGACCCTTGATAATCTCACAAAGATATAGCCACAGGATGGGGCCCAGTCCAAGAAAACCAAGCAATCTTTACTTTTCCCCTCATCACTCACATTTTTGGGCCACAGGACATGAGGTGCAAACATAAGGGCAAGGTTATAAGCCGACATCTTATTCTTGTCTTGTTTCTTTGCTGTCTGGTACAGAAGATCAAGCAATAACTTCAGCAAGTTACGATTGGGAGGAGGTAGAATGAGGAAGAGCAATTGGAGAGCCTCGATTTGCCGCTCCTTATCTGGTATATTGGTCTTGTTTCCTTTATCATCAAACCGCATCAAATCTTGAGAGCAAAAGAAAATTTGCAGAGAAAGAAAATATCAGCAAGAAAAATCAATGCTATTACTATTATCCTCCCCTCTACTCTCATACAGAAAGAGAAGAAAAGAATCAGGCATAAACAAAATTCAAATATTATGGCAAAATATAATAATATGATAATGCCCATAAAATTCAACAATAAAAAGATGAAACCCCAATTTAAAAATGTGGAAAGGCAAAAAAAAAAAAAAAAAAAAAATGTGGACAGGATTTGAATAGACATTCCTTCAGAGAAATGGCCATTTGTATGCTTAGTATCATTATCTGTCCAAAAAACATAAATGAAAACCACATGAAATCCTATTTCACAATCAGGCTTTCTGAAGATGGCTATAACTTCAGAAAGCCTGACAATAACGAACGTTGGTGAGGATATAGAGAAAACTAACCCCTCCTACATTGCAGATAGGAATGTAAAATGGTATAATCACTTTGGAAAACATTTTGGCAGTTCCTCAAAAAGTTAAAGTTACCATTTGAGCCAGTAGTTCTATTCCCAAGAGAAATAAAAATATGTCCACACACACCTTTGATAATACCACCCCCTCCATTCTTCCCCACTCAGAATCTTATGAATAAAATAAAAATGAGAGTGAATTATGTCCTTTTAACAGAATGCTTCTAGGCAGCTTCTTCTGGAGTTAGAATCCTTATTTCTCCCCTCACAGGGCACATGGTATTTGTTTGTTTGTTGCAGTTTTTGGCCAGGGCTGGGTTTGAATTCACCACCTCCAGCATATGAGGCCAGTGCCCTACTCCTTTGAGCCACAGGCGCCACCCTGGGTACACAGGTTTTAAAAAAAAAAGTCCCCCTGGCAGTGCCTGTGGCTCAGTGAGTAGGGTGCCAGCCCCATATACCAAGGGTGGCGAGTTCAAACCCGGCCCTGGCTGAACTGCAATAAAAAAATAGCCGGGCATTGTGGCGGGTGCCTGTAGTCCCAGTTACTTGGGAGGCTGAGACAAGAGAATCGCCTAAACCCAGAAGCTGGAGGTTGCTGTGAGCCATGAAGCCATGGAACTCTACCAAGGGCAACGAAGTGAGACTCTGTCTCTTAAAAAAAAAAAAGTCCCCTGGATAATCAGAATTTCAAAGGACACTGATAACCATTTGGATATAATTCATACAGATCTAAAAATGATTATAGTATGTTATATAAGCTGTTTAACTTCAGTTAATTCCATATCTAGGGAAGGCAGGCGATATTTCTAGGAAATGTTCTAGTTAATAAGAAACTGAAAACTAAAATCCCTTCTGCTTATCAACAGGGCATATCGAATGCTACAACTATGCCACACCTCAGTATGTTCTCAAAGAGCTATGAATCACAGGGTGGTGGAGAGGAGGATTTCAAACATGAATGAACTCAACAAGAAAGCAAACAAAACAAATATACACTTAAAAAAATTATCAATATTTTCCAAATCTTTTTCAGAAATCCTAACAACTTTATTTTTCCTCAAAATAACTGAAATTATATAATATTCTAATATTCATCTTGTCTGGATTCCTACAAAAAGTGCTAAAAATCTAATCTTATTAGATTTTTCTTATTAGATTCATATTCAAAAGAAAAAATATATATACACTTATCTTCTTTAAAATTAGAAGAAAGAGGCTTGGCACCCTTCTCACTGAGTTACAGGCCCAGAAACATATACCGAGGCTGGAAGGTTCGAGCCCAGCCTGGGCCTGCCTAACAACAATGACAACTGCAACCAAAAAATAGCCAGGTGTTGTGGCAGGCACCTGTAGTCCCAGCTACTTGGGAGGCTAAAGCAGGAGAATCGCTTAAGCCCAAAAGTTTGAGGTTGCTGTGAGCTATGACGCCACAGCACTCTACTGAGGGCAACATAATGAGACTCTGTCTCAAAAAAATAAATAAATAAATAAATAAAATTAGAAGAAAGAGGGAAAAAAATACTCAGGAGCAAAAGAGTAAGCAAATGCAGAACGGATTTTGTTCTGTGTGCACTTAGTGCATATAGCAGCATAACAGCTGTACAATTTAAGAATGAATTCCTACCATACAGGCATAAAGGAGAATGAAGAAACCATTTATGAGCTGTAAATGGAACATTCTTCAAGATGCATTACTTGAAAAAGAAAAACAAACCACAGAACCTTGAGTATAATATCCTACCAATTACATAAAAAGAGAAACAAAGGAATACATGTAAGTATTTGCTTGTAAGTGTACAAATTATCTCTAGAAGGATACATTAGAAATCTCTAGCACTGGCTCCCTCTGGGAAGAATAACTGTGCGCTGGGGGACAGGGGTAGGAGAGAAGCTTTTCACAATACAGTCTTTGGATCTTTTGAAGTCTGAACCATGTGAATGTATTGCCTAGTCAAAAGACAAATTTTTTTTTTCTTTGAGACAGAGCCTCAAGCTGTCACCCTGGATAGAGTGCTGTAGCATCACAGCTCACAGCAACCTCCAATTCCTGGGCTCAAGCGAGTCTCCTGCCTCAGCCTCCCAAGTAGCCGGGACTACAGGCACCCGCCACAACGCCCAGCCATTTTTAGGTTGCAGCCACCATTGTTGTTTGGCAGGCCCGGGCTGGATTCAAACCTGCCAGCTCAGGTGTACGTGGCTGGCGCCTCAGCCCGTTGAGCCACAGGCGCCGAGCCCAAAAGACAAATATTTTTTTAAATGTTCCAAGAGTAGAGATGACCTTGATTGAGGCATAAAGATATACAGTAAAAGCCTCAAACCAAGGTAAATAAATATACCAGCCCTGTAAACAAGAGGTATCTGAATCAATCCAATGAAAAGCTTACATCTATTGAGCAACTAAAATGTTCAAACATTATGTTAGGATCCATCAGGGATACAAAAATAAATAAAACCCAGAGCATATCTTATTATCAACTCCTTATCTTAATAAGAATCTTGAAGTGGGTGGCATGGTAGGTCACAGAATAGCAGGCACATACCTGGCTTATTCCTCGGGCATTGAGAGAGATGGGAACTTGAGAGCCCAGACTTCTTGATCCTAAGGGAGAAGGAAGCTGGGGACCCAAGGAAAGAGGGACTAGGGACCCCAACTTTTGTGTCTGAGGGAGAAGAGGCTAGAAACCTGCAGGATATAGCTAGGAAAGGGGACCTCTAGATCCCAAGTCACTAGTCTGACCAGGGATGACAGGTTTGGGATTCAAGATGTTATAAGGCTGTTTATGGGATTGGAGCCTGGCCTTGCCCCAGGTAAATGGTCCCAAGGTGGAACTTGGAATAGAGATGGAGAAAGAAGAGACTTGGGGAAGCCCTGGTCTGGATGTATCCTTTCCTCATCCCTAGAAGGAAAGTCATAGGCAGTGTGCTATCTGCAAAAGGAACCCAGAGTGGGAAGGGACTGGAGACTCATGTGACAAACAGGGAAAAAAACAGGTAAAAAAAAGATACCAACAGAAAAACAACAATAATACAACAACAATAAGAACACTCTTGTACTGAGTTTACTGTGGCCTGATATAATTATCTTGTGTCTTCTTCATCACAACTCTAAGAGATATTATTATTATTTATTATTTTTTTGTTTGTTTGTTTGAAGCACAGCCTCAAGCTGTCACCCTGGAGAGAGTGCTGTGGCATCACAGCTCGCAGCAACCTCCAATTCCTGGGCTCAAGCAAGTCTCCTGTCTCTGCCTCCCAAGTAGCTGGGACTACAGGCACCCGCCACAACACCTGGCCATTTTTGGTATCAGCCATCATGGTTGTTTGGTGGGCCCGGGCTGAATTCGAACCCGCCAGCTCAGGTGTACGTGGCTGGTGCCTTAGCCTGTTGAGCCACAGGCGCCGAGCCAGAGATATTATTATTATTATTATCATCCCTACTTTATAGGAGATAAAATTGAGACCCAGCGAGGGAGAATTAAGACACAGATGAAAGAAACAGGAGAGACACAAAACAAAACAAAAAAAATCGTATTTATCAAGAAAGCCATCTGATTAAGTCAAACTTAACTGGTCAATACCTTTGAGTACCCAGAGAAGCCCAGCATAATCATGAAATCTTGACCACTATGAGAGTACGGCAGTAGATTACAAACAACAGAAGATTCCAACAACTAAACGGAAGTATTTATATCTCCATCTTATTCCCTATACTCACCAGCAATTTTGAGGTGTGCATTGAAATGTTTATGTGTCAGCAGGGGCTCTGGCAACTCTCCTAGAAACATCTTCAGCAAAGTGGCAACATCATTTGAGTGAAACTCCCCTGATTCCAAGTCAATGTCAGTTCCATTATTGAGAGCATCCCTTAAAATCTGCTGTCGGACAGTATTCCCTGGTACTCTAAACAAACCCTCTACTCGCAAGTCTGCTTAGAATGAAAGAAAATGGAGGATGGGCAAAAAGGAAGCAAAAAAGAGAATATTATTAAAATATGTAGTCCAAAAACTACTTTACATTTAAGAGACCTTTTACAAAGGTCACAATTCTTTAGGAACAATATATTTTTCCAGAAGAAATGTCTCTCTAAATTAGAGTTAAATGTGATTTCATAGACACTATCTAATTTATATATGTGTGTGTATGTGTGTATAAATGTGTGTGTATATATATATATCTTTGAGAGTGTAAAGCAAATCAATACATAATATAAAGCTTAAAAGGAAATATGTTTTAAAACATGCCACCTGGGTGGCGCCTGTGGCTCAGTGGGTAAGGTGCTGGCTCCATATACTAAGGGTAGCGGGTTCAAACCCAGGCCCAGCCAAACTGCAACAAAAAAATAGCCAGGCATTGTGACAGGCGCCTGTAGTCCTAGCTACTCAGGAGGCTGAGGCAAGAGAATCGCCTAAGCCCAGGAGTTAGAGGTTGCTGTGAGTTGTGACACGATGGCACTCTACTGCAGGTGATAAAGTGAGACTCTCTCTAAAAATAAATAAATAAATAAATAACATGCCACCTGAAATTAACACTGATTAGTTCTTTTGTTGATGGTTAATTGGCACCTACTAACTCAAGACAGTTAGCTCTCAATAGAAAACTGACAATTATTCGTTAAACAAAGAACAATAAAATTCCTAATAGTCTTACTTTTGTGCAGATACTCAATCAGTTGGTATATCTGAGCAATGCCTTCCTCTGTCAGTGGGGATCCAAATACGACTTCTTTTTCTGAAAAACCATATGATAGGAAAGGGCAACATTTAGTACAAATAGTACAAAATCATCATACTTAAAACCACTTAAGCATCTTATTTTTACAATTCAGCAAATGATTTTACAAGGTCAGTAAACAAAAAATTTAGAATTGGAAATAGACCAGAAAAATGCAATCAGAACTATCAATCAACTCTCTCCAAGTTCAACATTAGACTATAGGTTCCTTGAAGGCAAAGACCATCTTCTTATTTATTTGTATTTAATTTAAAAACAAACAGAAGGGTGACGCCTGTGGCTCAGTGGGTAGGGCACTGGCCCCAAATACCAAGGGTGGCGGGTTTAAACCCAGCCCCGGTCAAACAGCAACAAAAATGTAGCCGGGCATTTTCGGGGGCACCTGTAGTCCCAGCTACTTGGGAGGCTGAGGCAAAAGAATTGCCTAAGCCCAGGAGTTGGAGGTTGCTGTGAGCGGTGTGACACCATGGCACTCTGTGAGGGCAATAAAGTGAGACTCTGTCTCTACAAAAAAAAAAAAAAACAGAAAACAGAACTTAGAGCTATGATTAGCAAAGCTAAAGTGGATACTAGATTATCCACTAGATTTGGTACAGAATCTGATCTATTATAATGTTAAACATTTTTTTCCTCATTGATGATTTCCTTATATTTAATAAAATAAAATAGTAACTTTTTAATATCTTATCAAAAGCAGTGCTACCATTTTTTCATTTTATAGGAAGTTTTTTTTAGGGGGGTAATTCATAGCTATCTAACTTATCAAAGCATTCCACAGAATGAAAACATTTCAGAATTACTGCAATAAAAAAAAAATTTACTTTACTATATGCTCTAACTATGGAATTTTATGAGGAGGGTTGGTTTTTTCTTTGTTTAGACAAGGTCTCCTTCTGTTGCCCAAGCTAAGTGCCCTGGCATTATGATAGTTCACTGCAGCCTCCAACTCCTAGGCTCAAGCAATCATCCTGCCTCAGTCTACTCAGTAGCTAGGGATACAGGTGCATGCCACCAGGCCTGACTAATTTTTTTATTTTTTGTAGAGATGGGATCTCACTATTACCTAAGCTGGTCTCAAGCAGTCCTCCTGCCTTGGCTTCCCAAAGTGCTAGGATTATAAGTGTGAGCTACCACACCTGGCCAAGATTATTTTTTAAATATTATTTTAGTGTATTAATAGGACATGAAAATCGAGATGCCCCAACAACTACCTAAACTAATCATGTCATTACTCAGGAACTGAATATATTTGCTTCAGTTTAATTATTTCTGTTTCTAGTTTTTTTTTTATTTGTATTACCATTACTTAAGGCTTTACTACTTATGAAAGTAAGAAAAATGGCAAAAATGTTTTACATTAATAGCAACTCTTCGGGGAACGTGAAGTTGTTAAGAGAGAAGCCCAGGGAGCAGCTGAGACCAGCTCACCCTTCACAGACAGATCTCCTACCCTTTCGCTTGAGAGACATTAGAGAACGGAAGAATCCTGATGTTGGGCCAGTCCCGCCAGGCAACTTAAGATCCACTTCACCCATCAGCTGAGCCAACTCAGTGCCAGGTAAATCAATAAGCCTTGTGATGTTGCTGACCACCAACTCAGTGAACACCTCAGGTTTCTCATGTCGGAGTTTCTCCACAAAAAAGTCAGGATTGAAGATAATGGGCTGGCCTCGAAGGGAAGAATCATTGCAGATAACAAAACTGCAGATGGCATCACTGAAAAAAATGAAAGAATCTTTGAGGGGATCATTTTCATATGTGCTTCTTATGCACTACTCACTGGGCTTTTTGGTTCCTGAATCCACACACAGGCTGCGAGTTCTTTCAATCAACTCCCTTTAACTGAGCCAGCTGTCCTTGAATTCTGTTCTTATAACCAAAAAGCCTTCACAGAACAGAAGGCACTTAAAAGTATATAAAATAGATATTAATTCAGCTTTGTTCAGGTTCACAAATAGGTTTTATTTTAAAGATCCTTCAATTTTGGATGCTTCTTACCTGTCCATCATCTAAATCCAACCTTTGCTCAGACAGGTTTCTCTCTATGGGTCCCTGATCTTAGCTGTTTTTCCACTCTTACGTTACATTGAGCTAGCCTCCTGGCAAAGCTCCTATGACTCTCAGAAATATTTTCTATCTTGTTCTTTGTTTCCCAGTGCCTACCCCTTTTTTCTTCTAATATCTTATTACATTTAAAAACTGCATTATTCCAACTTATAACAGACACATCCTTATTTGTACTCATTATCAGTTAACTCTAATAGCTTGCTCTACTTATTATATAAATAGTCATGTATTATATAACCAATGAATAGGCATAACACAAGCCAGAAAGGGTAAGTTACCACACCTCAGTTAGGGAAAGCTGAAATTCACCTGACTAATACAAACATTACCACAACAAAAGCAATCACAACTTACAAGTTGTCCACCGCACCCTAGGTACCAAAACACTGTTCCAAGGAAAAATGACAGACATCTCTAAACATTAAATACAATTAATCTACAATGCACTTTGCTAATACTACCTGGTTAACTTTTAATAATAGTATAATGAAAACAAGTATGAGTAAACTTCAAAGTTCATCTCTACTTCCTTGAAAAATTATTATATAATTATATCAATAGCCCAAATCATCAGTTGGTGGCTGGATACTTTCTTTTCTCTAAAATGATAACATATTATGAGAAATCACAGAAAACTAAAAATTATGAATGTGTAGTCTCAAGTCAAAAAGTCACTAAAGAAAGAGCTCCTACACTGGACACAGTGGATCATACTTTGGGAAGTGCTTTGGGAAGTCGAGGCAGAAGGACTGCTTGAGGCCAAACCTAGCCAACATAGTGAAAAATAGCTGGGTGTTAGGCGGGTGCCTGTAGTCCCAGCTACTCGGGAAGCTGAGGCCAGAGAATCGTTTAATTTTTTTTTCTCAGAAAAAAAAATTTTTTTAATTAGCTGAGCCTGGTGGCACATGTCTATGTAGTACCAGTACTGGAAAGACTAAGGTAGGATTGCTTGAGCTAGGAGCTGGAGGTTGCAGTGAGCTATGATCGCACCATTCCACACTCGCCTAAGAAACTGAGCAAAACCATCTCTTAAAAAAAAGAGAGAGAGAGAGAATTTAAAATGCTTGCCTCCTCAACCTTTTCATACACTAAGATAGGTTATTTTTTCTGTGTAAACTTAAAGATGACTGACAATAATTATTAAGTCAATTATAATCAGAAGCAACTTCATCTTAGCCATTGATAAGAAGGGCCTTTTTTTTTTTTTTAAGAGACAGAGTCTCACTTTGTCACCCTTGGTAAAGTGTCGTAGCGTCACAGCTCACAGCAACTGCCAACTCTTGGGCTTAAACGATTCTCTGGCCTCAACTTCCCAAGTAGCTGGGACTACAGGCACCCGCCAAACACCCAGCTATTTTTTGTTGTTTTTGCAGTTTGGCTGGATTCAAATCCGCCACCCTTGGTATACGGGGCAGGCGCCCCACTCACTGACACAGGCACCGCCCAGAACAGCCTTTTTTAATGTCAGTTTTTTCAGTCACTAAACAAGAAGCAGAAAAAAAAAAGAATAAGAAAAAAAAAATCTACATTGTTTAAAATCACTGCCAAAAACAAATTACCACTCTATCCTGGGTAACCGTTAGAGGATTTATAAAAAAAAAAAGAAAAGAAAAAGAAATTAGCATTCTACTATAAGTCCAGAAAATCAAAAAATAAGTTACCAACAAAAAGAACTGTATTAATTTATCAAGTCTAAATTGATGACTTCATGGAATTCACATCCCTTTTATTTCTGAATAACTGAATTAAGATCAAATTAGTTTAAACATATAAATGTATATGAATAACATCCATTATATTCCTGAAGAAGAAATACCTAGATACATAAAACCTACACTTTTATTTTATGAATGTCCACACAAGACTCAGTTGAGATTCTAAAACTTTTATCTTAGTTGACCCTTCAGCACTAAACTGGATAAAATGCCACACACCGGTGAAAAATGTACTAGAAGCACAAATCTCTAGCTATATTGTTTCTCAACAAAATCCCTCCTACCTGGTTCTTACCCTGCAAAGTGCTCCCTCCTAAACAACCTGAACAGGTAGAAGAATAAACAGGTTCAAGACTACCCCTAACTATTTATAAGGAATATGAGAAAGGTCCTAACACACAGCAACACGCAACAATCTCGGTATCTTTTCCCCTCTGCTTTTCCCTGCCCTTCCTTTCCTATGTTCATTCACTCTCGTTATGCCACACTTTAATTTCTTTAAGCTAGTTTTCACCCTCCTTTTCCTCACTTCCTCTGAGTGAACCATCTGGTAGGACAATTATCTAAGAAACAGAAATGGTTAAAAAAGTAAAAGGGAAGATAAGAGATGAAAGGACAGAGTGGGGTTTTTTTTAAGTTATTTCCGTATTACAGAGCCCACTAATCCCTTTCCAGAGAATTCACAATGCTATAGTATAAGGCTAAGAATACCAAGGAACATGTTTAAGAACTTAAGAAATTTCTAGGACTAAAGAAAAAACTTCTACTTAAACAAAAACAACTTCTTGCTCTACAATATATTAAAACAAATTCTAAGCTTGCTCAAAATCAAAAAATAAATAAATTTCTTACATAAGTGCTGAAAGCTTCTGATGAGGCATTGGTAAATCATAGAGTCAGGAAAAAAGCTTTCTCCTTGTTTGTTGTAACAAAAGAACGCTCCTTTTCCTGCCCCAGCACAGCCTACACAAATTCCAGACATGTTAGAGAAGACAAGGGCACATTATGGAGCCTGAAAGGCAGTACTTAGAACTCTGAGTACTCATCAGAAGTAGGAACAAAACAGAAATAAAAATTGGAGCAGTTAATTGTATTTGCCAATGTGTAGATGAAGCTCAACAGCAGGCTCCTATGACCACTGAAAGTTGTATTACAGGAAACAAACATAATGTAACAGCACAAGGACAAGTAGTTTTACAACATGGGAGGAAGTGTGATCCCTACCTCACATCATACACAAAAAATAAATTTTAGGCAGAACAAGGATCTAAATATGAAAAGTATAACCTTAAAAACTTTAGAACAGGAGGAGCAAGATGGTGGCCAAGTAACAGCTTCCTTGCAACTAGGCACAGTGAATCTGGGGAGAGAAGACTCCAGGTATCTCTGGCTGGTAGGATCTGCCCAGAAACATCCCTTTGGGGACACAGGGAGTCAGTGTGAGACTTCTGGACCCCATGAGGAGGACAAAAGCACTGGAGAACTGGCAAGTGTTTGTGTGTGTTCATTAGGTCTAAACCCACCAGCAGATGTAAGTACAGCAGTGGTGAGATTGCAAACTGGAAAGGCCTTACCTGTGAGCTGTTTTGGTTTTTTTTCGACTTGACACTCAGTTGAACTACCTTGGGAGAACTTGGGCAAGAGTACAGAGGACTTTAAGCATTGTCCAGGGCCCAAGACTGAGCCACTGAGCTGGACGAAGCTAATACTGTTTGGCTGTGAGCCGCACGGAGCCATTGTGGGAGAACAGCCCCGGCAAGCTCTGCCTGCCCTCAGGGTCGCAGAGCAAGGATGGGGCAGGAGTAATCTAGTGACTGAGCAACCTAAAGGTGGGGACTGAGACGCCTTACAGCCTTAGCCCTCAGTAGCATAGAGAGAGACTGGTTTTGACACACTGGGTAAGTGGATAGCCACTTCAGGAGTAATCCCAACGACAAGTGCTTTCCTGGAAAAGCTTCTGCTTAGCCAGAGTTAGCAGTTGAAAGTGCCTTTTAAGTGGGCTAAGGAGAGATTTAGGCTCTCCACTCTGCGGAGTTTAAGAAATCAGCAGAGGGCTTGGCACCTATGGCTCAATGGGCTAAGGCACCAGCCACATACACATGAGCTGGCGGGTTCAAATTCAGCCTAGGCCTGCCAAACAACAATGTCAGCTGCAACCAAAAAATGGCCGGGCATTGTGGCGGGCGCCTGTAGTCCCAGCTACTTGGGAGGTGGAGGCAGGAGACTCGCTTTAGCCCAGGAATTAGAGGTTGCTGTGAGCTGTGATGCCACAGCACTCTATCCAGGGTGACAGCTTGAGGCTCTGTCTCAAAAGAAAAAAGAAATCAGCAGAGGCATCCAGTCTCCATCTCGTACAGCTGTAGCAGCACTGTGATTAATATCTCACACCCCAGAAGATCACCTGTTGCCCAGACAATAACCAGCAAGATATATATACTGCTTTGTTTTTGGTTTTATTTTTTGCTTTTTGTTTTTGTTTCTGTCTTTTTTTTATTTCAACATTTTCCCTATGGATTTTTCTTTTCTTTTTTTTTTTCCTCTTTCTTCATTTTTCTAGTTTAAATACAATTTTCCATTGTTGCCTTTTTCAACAATGAGAACTTCATTTTTGCTAGTGTTTTTACTCCTATTATTTGGTGTTTCCCTCAATTTTATCCCATAAAATTTTCTGTTTGCTTTACAGCATTTTTGCCTTTCCTCTCTACTTGGTGGAGGTGGGGAGGTGGGGTACTGTGTCAGAACAGGCTTGCAAAACCTGCTGACCTCAAAGGAACGACTCAATCCAGCACCCCCAGAAGTTGGAGGTTTTTAAGGTTGGGTCAAAGTACCCTACTATACAACTATATTGCTCCTGTCTCCCTCTTTCTGTGCCTCTCTTTTTTTTTTTTTTTTTTTGTAGAGACAGAGTCTCACTTTATAACCCTCCATAGAGTACCGTAGCGTCACATAGCTCACAGCAACCTCCAACTCCTGGACTTAGGCAATTCTGTTGCCTCAGCCTCCCAAGTAGCTGGGACTACAGGTGCCACACAACGCCCAGCTAGTTTTTTTTTTTTGCAGTTCAGCCAAGGCCGGGTTTGAACCCACCACCTTAGGTATATGGGGCTAGTGCCCTACCTGATGAGCCACAGGCGCCACCCTGTGCCTCTATTCTTTTGTCAATATTCCCTTTTACCCACTCCCTCTCCTTTTTATTTTTTTTTTCTTTTCTTTTTTCTCTTCTTGCTCTCTAATCTTCTCATCCTTTTGGTCCTGTACCACAAGGGCTCATTGAAACCCTGGTCCAGAGGCAAGGCAAGAGAAAGAGGAAGTCAAAGGAAAATTAGGACAAGGAAACAGATAAAAGAAATCACTCATGAGGAAGAATCAGCAGAAAACTCCTGGCATCATGAAAAACCAGTCAAGAGCAACCCCTCAAGGGACTGTGAGTTAAGTACTGCAGAGGATTCCACCTATAAAGAAATGTTACGGGCTCGGCGTCTGTGGCTCAATGGGCTAAAGCACCAGCCATGTACACTTGAGCTGGCGGGTTCAAATCCAGACCAGGCCCGCCAAACAACAATGGTGACTGCAACCAAAAAATGGCCGGGTGTTGTGGCGGGCGCCTGTAGTCCCAGCTACTTCTGAGGCAGAGGCAGGAGACTCGCTTGAGCCCAGAAATTGGAGGTGGCTGTGAGCTGTGATGCCACAGCACTCTATCCAAGGTGACAGGTTGAGGCTCTGTCTCAAAAAAAAAAAGAAGACAATGGTCATCTACCTTTAATGTACTTAAACAGAACAATTTCTAGCTTAGAATTACATATCTTGCTAAGCTATTTGACAGAGAAATCAAATCATTTACTGATATACAAACATTGAGGAAATTCACAATATGACCAGCTCTACAGGAAATACTTCAACCTGTTCTACATACTGAACATCACAATGGATGAACAGCAAAGTAAGAATTCAGATATTAAAGAACAGAATCTAATTTCCACACTGATGCAAAAGATAAAACTAAGCCATCTCACAAAGTAAGATGAATAGAACACTTATCAATTATCTCAATAAATGTTAATGGCTTGAATTCCCCACTGAAGAGGCATAGATTGGCTGACTGGATTAAAAAACACAAGCTATCCATTACCTTTCTGCAGGAAACACACCTAGCTTCAAAAGACAAATTAAAACTCAGAGTTAAGGGTTGGAAGACAATTTTTCAGGCAACTGGAATTCAGAAGAAAAGAGGAATTGCGATCTTATTTTCAGATACATGTGGATTTAAAGCAACTAAAGTCAAAAAAGACAAAGACAGTAACTTTATATTGGTCAAGGGAAAAATACAACAAGAAGACACTTCAATTCTAAATATTTATGCACCCAATTTAAATGCTCCCAGTTTCTTGAAACAGACCTTACTCAGTCTGAGCAATATGTTATCCTATAATACCATAATAACAGGGGACTTTAACACTCCTCTTACAGAGCTGGACAGATCCTCTAAACAAAAGATAAACAAAGATATAAGGGACTTAAATGAGACCCTAGAACAACTGTGCTTGATAGACATATATAGAATGCTCTATACCAAAGATAAAAAATATACATTCTTCTCATAGACCCATGGAACATTCTCCAAAATTGATCATATCCTAGGACACAAAACCAACCTCAACAGAATCAAAAGAATTGAAATTTTACCTTCTCAGACCACAAGGCACTAAAGGTGGAACCCAACTCCAACAAAAACGTTCAACCCCACAAAGGCACGGAAATTAAACAACCTTCCGTTGAATGACAGTTGGGGGCAGGAAGAAATAAAACAGGAAATCATTAACCTCCTTGAGCATAACAACAATGAAAACACAAGCTACCAAAACCTGTGGGATACTGCAAAAGCAGTTCTGAGAGGAAAATTTAACACTTTAGATGCCTACATTCAAAAAACAGAAAGAGAGCGCATAAACAAACTCACAAGCCATCTTATGGAATTGGAAAAAGAAGAACAATCTAAGCCTAAACCCAGCTGAAGAAATATCTAAAATTAAATCAGAGATCAATGAAATTGAAAACAAAAGAATCGTTCAGAAAATTAATGAAACGAGTTGGTTTTTTGAAAAAATAAATAAAATAGATAAACCTTTGGCCAGACTAACTAGAAATAGAAACGTAAAATCTTTAGTAACCTCAATCAGAAATGATAAAGGGGAAATTACAACTGATGCCATAGATATACAAGAAGAGATCATCTCTGAATACTACTAGAAACTATGCCCAGAAATTTGACAACGTGAAGGAAATGGATCAATATTTGGAATCACAACCTCTCCCTAGACTTAGCCAGGAAGAAACAGAGCTCCTGAACAGACCAATTTCAAGCACTGAGATTAAAGAAACAATAAAAAATCTTCCAACAAAAAAATGCCCTGGTCCAGATGGCTTCATACCGGAATTCTATCTAACCTTCAAGGAAGAGCTTATTCCCATACTGCAGAAATTGTTCCAAAAAATTAAAGAGGAAGGAATCTTCCTACAAAGCAAACATCACCCTGATACCAAAACCAGGAAAAGACCCAACTAAAAAGGGGAATTTCAAACCAATTTCACTCATGAATATAGATGCAAAAATTCTCAACAAAACCCTAGCCAATAGATTACAGCTTATCATCAAAAAAGTCATACATCATGATCAAGTAGGTTTCATCTCAGGGAGGCAAGGCTAGTTTAACATATGCAAGTCCATAAATGTTATCCACTGTATTAATAGAAGCAAAAACAAACACCATATGATCCTCTCAAAAGATGCAGAAAAAGCATTCAATAAAATCCAGCGTCCTTTTCTAATTAGAACACTGAAGAGTATAGGCATATGTGGTACATTTCTGAAACTGATCAAAGCTATCTATGACAAACCCACAGCTAATATTTTACTGAATGAAGTGAAACTGAAAGCTTTTCCTCTTAGAACTGGAACCAGACAAGGTTGTCCTATCACCATTACTATTCAACATAGTCCTGGAAATTCTAGCCAATACAATTAGGCAAGACAAGGAAATAAAGGGCATCCAAATGGGACCAGAGGAGGTCAAACTCTCCCTCTTTGCCGACGATATAATCTTATACTTAGAGAACCACAAAGACTCAACCACAAGACTCCTGTAAGTCATCAAAAAATACAGTAATGTCTCAGGATATAAAAATCAATGTCCACAAGTCAGTAGCCTTTGTATACAACAATAATAGTCAAAATGAGAGGCTAATGAATGACACAACTCCCTTCACCATAGCTTCAAAGAAAATGAAATACCCAGGAATATACCTAACAAAGGAGGTGAAGGAGCTCTATAAAGAAAATTATGAAATCCTACGAAAGGAAATAGCAGATGATATTAACAAACGTAAGAACATACCATGCTCTTCATTGATGGAAATAATCAACATTGTTAAAATGTCTATACTTCCCAAAGCAATCTACCTATTCCATGCCATCCCTATTAAGATGGAAAAACTGATTCTGCATTTTGTATGGAACCAGTAAATACCCCGTAGAGCTAAGGCAGTTCTTAATAATAAAGCTGGGGGCATCACCACACCAGATTTTAGGCTGTACTACAAAGCCATAGAGGTCAAGACAGCATGGTACTGGCACAAAAATAGAGACATTTGGAATAGAATAGAAAACCAGAAAAGGAAACTAACATCTTATAATCACCTAATCTTCGATAAACCAAACAAGAACATACCTTGGGGGAAAGACTCTCCATTCAATAAATGGTGTTGGCAAAACTGGACATCTACATGTAAAAGACTGAAACTGGACCCACACATTTCTCCACTCACAAAAATTGATTCAGGATGGATAAAGGACTTAAATTTAAGGCATCAAACAATAAAAATCCTCAAAGAAAGCATAGGAAAAACACTGAAAGATATTGGCCTGGGGAAAGACTTCATGAAGAAGACTGCCATGGCCGTCTTACAACAACAAAAATAAACAAATGGGACTTAATTAAACTGAAAAGCTTCTATACAGCTAAGGAGACAAAAACCAAAGCAAACAGACAACCTACACAGTGAGAAAAATATTTGCATATTTTTGAATCAGACAAAAGCTTGATAACTAGGATCTATAGAGAACTCAAATTAATCCACAGGAAAAAAGCCAACAATCCCACATATCAATGGACAAGAGACATAAATAGAACCTTCTCTAAAGAAGACAGACAAATAGCTAACAAACACATGAAAAAATTCTCATCATCCCTAATTATTAGAGAAATGCAAATCAAAACTACGCTGATATACCATCTAACCCCCCGCAAGAATGGCCCACATCACAAAATCTCAAAACTGCAGATGCTGACATGGATGTGGAGAGAAGGGAACACTTTACACTGCTGGTGGGAATGCAAACTAATACAACCTTTTTGGAAAGAATTATGGAGAATCCTCAAAGAACTCAGGGTAGACCTCCCATTTGATCCTGCAATCCCATTATTGGGCATCTACCCAGAAGGAAAAAAAATCCTTTTATCATAAGGACACTTGAACTAGACTGTTTATTGCAGCTCAATTTACAATCGCCAAAATGTGGAAACAGCCTAAATGCCCACCAATCCAGGAATGGATTAACAAGCTGTGGTATATGCACACTATGGAATACTATTCAGCCATTTAAAAAATGGAGACTTTATAGCCTTTGTATTAACCTGGATGGAAGTGGAACACATTTATTCTTAATAAATCCTAACAAGAATGGAGAGACATGAATCCTATGTACTCAATTTTGATGTGAGGACAATTAATGACAGTTGAGGACACAGTGTGGGTGAGGAAAGGGGAGAGTAGAGAGAGACAGAAGGAGGAAGGAGTGGGTAAAGGAAGGGCAGAGAGAGGAAAGGAGGGAGGGGAGTGGGGTCTTGGTGTGTGCCACACCTTTTGGGGGCAAGACACAATTGTAAGAGGGACTTTACCTCACAAATGCAATCAGTGTAACCTGGTTTCTTTACCCTCGATGAATCTCCAACCAAAAAAAAAAATTTTTTTTAGTTAGATTAATATTTTGTGAAAATTATAAGACCTTTAAATATCTTTTATTCTGCTTAAAATAGTCTCATTTTAAAGCAAAAATCTTATATTTATTTCCTTTTCTTATTTATTTTAAAATATATACCCTATATCATATACCCAGTTCTGTTATGCTGTTTTCTTCACTTAACAATATGTTTTGGAAGCTTCTTATGTTGGAAAATAGAGTTCTTCTTCAATTTTTACTCATAATTGAATAATACTATACTATATGAGTATGTTTTGGTTGTTTTCATTTATTTTTGATATTGTAAACAAAGCTGCTGTAAATAGTTTTGAATATATATCATTGTGGCATGGAGAATTCTAAACCCCATAGTTTTTAATTAATTTTCAATTTTTATGGGTATATAATGATATAAAACATAATGTGATGTTTTGGTACAGGCATACAATGTGTATTAATGAAATCAGGTGATTGAAGTGTCCACTACCTCAAGGATTTATCATTGTTTTATGTTGGGAACATTCCAATTCTACTCTTTTAGTTATTTTAAAGTATATAAAAACTTATAGTCACTTTATTGTGGTACCAATTATTGCTCACTATAACTGTATTTCTGCACCCACTACCCATCCTCCTTTATCTCCCACTCCCTGCTACCATTTCCAGCCTCTGATAGCCATTCTACTCTCTGTCTTCAGGAGATCAATTGTTTTAATATTTAGCTTGCATTTATGAGTAAGAAAATATAAGATTTGTCTTTCTGTTCTTGGCTTATTTACTTAACATAAGGGGTTTTTTTTGTTTTTTTTTTTGTTTTTTTTTTTGAGACACAGCCTCAAGTGTCACTCTGGATAGAGTGCCATGGCATCACAGCTCATAGCAACCTGCAACTCCTGGGCTTGAGACAGTCTCCTGCCTCCGCCTCCCAAATAGCTGGGACAAAGCCTGGCCATTTTTTGGTTGCAGCCATCATTGTTGTTTGGCAGCCCGGGCTGGATTCGAACCCGCCAGCTCAGGTGTACGTGGCTGACACCTTAGCCCATTGAGCCACAGGTGCCAAGCCTTAACATAATTTTTTGTTGTTGTTGTTCCATCCACATTGTTTCAGATGAAAGGATTTTGTTCTCTCTTATTGCTGAATAATATTTCACTATGTATATATACCATGATTTCTTTGGTGGCACTTAGGTTGATTTCAAATATTGGGTGTTGTAAATAATGCCACAGTAAATATGAAAGTACAGATTTCTTTTCAATGTATTAATTTCCTTTTTTTTTTTTTTTGGTATATAACTAGAGGTGCAGATGGTTCTCTTTTTGGTTTTTTGAAGAACTTTCATACTGTTTTTCATAGTGGTGTCATTAATTTACATTTTCACCAACAGTGTAAAAGTGTTCCCCTATGTCCCTACCCTCACCAGCATTTGTTATTGTCCATCTTTTTGATAAAAGCTACTTGAACAGGGGTGAGATGATATCTCATTTTAGTTTTGATTTGCTTTTTTCTGATAACTAATGATGAGCATGACTTCATATACTTGCTGGCCATATATATGGCTTCTTTTGAGAAATACCTATTCAGATCTTTTGTCAATTTTTAATTAGATTATTTAGGGTTTTTCCTATTGAGTAGTTAGAGCTCTTTATACATCCCAGTTATTAATCTTTTGTCATATGGGTAGTTTGTGAATATTTTCTTCCATTTTATGGGTTGTCCCTTTATTTTTTCCTTTGCTGTGGAGAAGCTTTTTAGCTTGATGTGATCCTATTGGTCAAATTTTGCTTTTTTTGGTATTAATCAAGAGTTGCCTGTGCTTTGAGGGTATTAATCAAGAAATCATGGCCCTGACCAAGTGTTTTCCCAATGTTTTCTTTAGTAGTTTCATAGTTGGTATCTTATAAAGTCTTAGATTTATATCTTTGATCGATTTTGATTTGATTTTGTGTATGATAGAGATAGAGTCTAGTTCGTTCTTCTGCATATGGATGTCTAGTTTTCCCAGCACTATTTAGTGACTATCCTTCCCAGTGTATGTTCTTGGCACCTTTATAAATGATAAATTCAGTATAGATGGGTGGATTTATTTTTGTAATGCCCATAATTTCCCTCTTCTAGTGATGTGCTGTATTATGTTATATTAAATGGCACAAAGGACCTTGCACGTGAAATTATGGTTATGGATTTTAAATTAGGTAGGCCTAATGTAATCATGTAGGTCCTTAAAATGGAAGAGGAACTTTTTCAGGGTTAGTTGATTAGAAGAATTAGTCAAAGTGATGCAACATGGAAGAAGAGGAAGAAGCAATTCCAAGTATGAGAAGAATTTGGTTCATATTTGTAGCTTTTAAGATAGAGCCAGAATACATAAGATAGAGCCAGAATACAGGGAATATACACATATAGCCTTTAGAACCTGGTAACTATTCTCAGATGATAGTCAACAACAAATGAGTGCACGAACGAATACATAAATAAATAAATAGGAATCTCGTTTACAATTGTAACTAAATTCTGCTGACACTTTGAATAAGCAGAAAACAGATTCTTCCCTAGAGCTTCCAGATTGAAGTATGGCCCTGTTAATACTTTGAGGGATTCTAAACTGAAAATCTAGCCAAACATATTGCAATTCTAATATGGGGTCTTGTACTCCTGAGCTAAAGCAATCCACCTGCCTTGGCCTCCTTGAACACCATAATTTACAGTTTGTGGTGCCATTTATAGCTGACCCCAATAGCCAGATGGACTCTCCAAGTCTAGGCCCACGTGGGCCTGGCTCTTCTCTTTTGTTCCTTCTCTGAGTGTTAGGATCCACCTTGACTTTTGGATATTTTAGTTTTTATATGTCATAATACAAAGAGTCCCAAACCTGGTTCTGTATCAGAACCACTAGAGACAATTTCTGGAAACAAATTAGTAAGCTTCAAATGATACCTACATTGAATCAGTAATTCAGGAGTAGAGTCTTTTAAAAAAGACCATCAAGATGATTCTAATGCTACCACCAACCCCCTCCATCAATCTAAGATAGTGGTTCTCCACAGACAATGATTTTGCTTCTTAGGGGACAAGGGCGAATGGTGGACATATTTTTTATTATCTCAATTACAGGTGGGGCATGCTTTTAGCTTCTAGTGTGTAAGATCCAGGAGTGCCATTAAATGTCTCACAATGCAGAGAAAAGACCCCAAGACAAAGCATTTTTCTGACCAGAAATTTTAATAGTGATAACTGAGAACCTGGTCCACGTCCTGGACCTGGGAACCATCAAAATGACTCATCTTCACTAACCATTGCCAAGTGATATGATGTTTAAAATCTTAATAATACATGGCATGTCAAGTTCAACATAATATGCTAGAACCATGTGGTATGATCTTTGTTATGAACTAAAGAGTGGATGGATATTCTCTGAAATTATAAGACATAGAACTTAAATTGTAGAGGACACTATGACTCCCAGAATCATGTTTGTTTTTCCTCACCAAAAACAGAAGTACGATTTAGAGAAGGGTAGCACTGTACCTCCTTTGAAAATAGGGTTGGCCATGTGAAACAGATCTAGCAAATGCGGTTTAAGTGGAACATTCTGTGAAAGCTCTTTAAAAGGTAGGCAGATTAAATTGCCACATCTGTTACCCCCACCCCCATGGGAAGAGAGCCATGGCATTCTGCTCACAGCAACCTCAAGCTCTTGGCCTCAAGTGATCCTCTTGCTTCAGACTCCCTAGTGGCTGAGACTACAGGTGCCCACCTCAATGCGTGGTAGACACCATGTCTTGCTCTTGATAAACTGGTCTGGAACTCCTGAGCTCAGGGATCCACCCTCCTTGACCTCCCAGAGTGCCAGGATTACAGGGTTTATCTCTCCATCTTCCTGCTGGGAGCAGTGATATGATGCTTGGGATAAAGTGCCTATGATAGGATTATGAGATGAAAAGCACATATTAAACACATCTGAGTGGAAAGAAGTTGGAGCCTAAATTCCCAGATACATTCAGACTTGCTATACCAGCCTAGTTCTGAAATCCCCTGAAATGAGAAAAGTAAGTACCTTCTAATTTGTTTTTCACTGCTTTTCAGCTGAATTTAATTCCTTACCATGCAATTATTTCCATAATTAAAATTTATAATGCTTATAGAGTTAATCATTACTGTGAAGACATTATAAAGTATTAAAATGTCACCTATAATAGTAAACAATTATGATTTTAACAGAGGATGCTTTTTTTTTTTTTTTAATAGAAAGGAAACTGTCTTTGTCAGAAAAAATAACATGAGCTTCCTGGGACTTGAAAATGAGATTTTTCCAGGGAATGAGTTAGCAAGAAGCAAATATTCAAAAAAAAATTGTTCAACCTCTCTACATGAGAAGTGATCTTGAAATTATGGAAGACATAGGAACATAGTGCTTGTTAGGGGGAACAGGTTCAGATTATAGTAGAAAATAAGGCTGGACAAATGGCTAAAAATTTTAAGACCAGGGATATGTAATATTTAATTTAAGGTGTTTGCATTCCTTTGATGTAAAACTCTCTTGGACATCAACATTTCTAGCAAAGTCTACTCTATACTTTGTATGTGCAGTTTTTTTGTGTGAAATTCAAGGAAAAAGAGATTACATTCTGTATGTAGGTTGGCAGTGAGAAGAAAAAGAGAACAATTGTTGGGTAGAAGCTGAAAATACCATCAGTAATCCAGCAGAGATGAGAGTGGAGGATCCATATATTGAATTTGAACAGAGAGAAAGAGAAGAGAGTGGGCTAGGACAAGGAATGTCACAGTAAAGAAGAGAATGCTGGGGAAAGGAGCATGTTGGAAGGAGAGAGGGCTATAAATGCATTCATAACAGGAGTTAGAACAGAAGGAAATCAAGTGTGCCTATGTGCAGAGGTTGATGGGAGAGGGGAAATTAGAACAATTTAACTATACAATTATCACAATAATTCTTTGATATTTGAAGCAAAATCATGCTATAAGAGGTTTTATTTCATTTTTAAAATACATTGATATTAAGTACAGTCACCATGTTGTATAATAGATACTTTGAACTTATTTCTCCTCTGTTATTGAAGTTTTATATTCTACAACCAACATCTCTTCCTCTCCCTATAAAAGCTTTTAACTTTTCTCCTGCTACATTTAATAAAAGATGCAGAACTCACTATAAAATTCATAAGTCTGGAACAGTAAACTTCCATGCTTCTGATTATTTTAAACAGCCTACATATAGTGATTAAATTGTGGCTATAAAAGATCGAAAGAAAATTACTACCCACTCAGAGATAAGCAGCCATGAGACTTCAGGTCTGTAAAGAAGATTATATTAAAATGTGAAACATGAGCCAGGATATAAACTATATTAAGAATGAATGCTATTAATCAACAAGAAAGTTTCTCCAAGGCATTCACTTCTTGAAGGTTGTTCAGAAAAGACATCTGTTAAATAATGGTTAAAAATTTTTATTCTTCCTTAAAGAAAAGTTATACAACTTTGAACATTCATACTTGAATGAGGAACATCTAGCCACTACCATCTGGAACCTTAAGGGAAGTGAGAGTATGACTCAGGATTTTTCTATGTCTGTAGCAAAATCCTAATACCTATTTTCATAGCACCCAACTTTGAATAAATATACCTAGGGGAGGAGAACTCTTATGTGCTAAAATTAAAAAAAAATATGTTGTGAAATGAGAGAGAATGTCATGACTAATACAAATGGAATGTAATTGGATAAATCTATTTTAGAAAACTAGATGGTAGATCCATACATTAAGAATAAGTGGTTTCTAAAACTTGTCCATCAATTTAAAAAGATAAACAATATTTTATAAAAACTAAGTGAAGTTTTTCACTAAAAAAGTTATGTATTTCCACTCTGGGTTCCATTCAAGTCTGTGCACATGCTTGAAGTTAATTTTACAAAACAAATGGAAATAAAGAAAGGAAATTGGATGGAGTATATTTGTACTGAGTAAAACCAAAATCAAACAAATGAATAGACACAAACAAAATATCCACTCTTAAAGAATATTAAGTCAAACAACTGTGGAAAAATGTTCAGGCTTCAAAAAATTCAAAGAAAGTTACCAAATTGAATTTAAAAGTTGAAGTCTTAAAAAGAAAACACCTAAGCAAATCATTCTTTATGATTTGAAATAAACAGGTAGAACTGTTTTCTAAACTGTGGAATGGTTTGTTTGGGGAATATAAATTTAATTATAGGTTTTACTTCATGTTACACAACGTTCTTTATTTAAGAGAAACCAGCTGAGAAATCAAATGTTGTTTCTACCCATGGCTACCTAATATGATTTTTTCCTGTAAAATTTTGTATCTGTTTTGTTTAGTTCAATAGGTGCATTAGCCAATGAAACAAGTTACTACAAACATCTATGAAATCACTATTTCCATAAATTTTGGATTTTGACTTGCCCTGTGAATGGGCCCTTATATTTTAAAGGTGTCTAGATTATTTTAGTGTAATTGGCACTTGACTCTGCATGGAAATTCAAATTAATATTCAAAACTGGGAGAAGAGCTCCACTCGAGCTCCTGAAATAGAAATGGAGTTTGCTCTGATTCCTTCCTATGTAATAACTGCCTATGCAAAGTCTGAAGACTAAAAATAAACAAATGGGCTGCATCTCTTATCATTTATTTAGAGTTAGGAGGTTATTAAAAATTTAATATCATTAATCTGTCAAGTACAGTCTTCTTCATCAAGGAGAGCACTATTTGTAACAACATTATGGATTAAAAGCCATTATATGCATAAATGACTATAAGAAAAGAGAGATAATGGGAAATCTTGGAACCCCAGGAAATAAATGTACAAAAGAATGTAGAAAAAATATATGGAAGGTATCTCACTCCTTTCGGAAGTTAGTACTTTGGTACTTTGATATTACAAGTAAAAGAAAGGTGGTTGACTATCTTTTAATCTGTGTCATTCCAGAATGAAACAACAGTTAGAACTAATTGATCAACAATCATGTGTACAATTGGTAGTAAAATTTAATGGAAATCAAGCAGGTGGGAGTGGGCAGGAGGGGAGGGGAAATTCACACCAAAGGTGCACAATGTGCACTACCCAGGTGGGGGGCACAATTATAACTTTGACTCAAACTGTACCGAAGCCATTCATATAACCAAAACATTTGTACCCTTGTAATATTCTGAATTTTTAAAAAAGAATTTTTTAAAGAAGCGTTTTGAAAAGCATTAAGGAATGATTTAATATTGGAAGTGAGGTTGAAATTGATTATAATGACTACATCATTGTCTTGAGTAGACGATGATGGAGCCATATACCACTTAAGTTAAGTGGCTTAAGAGAAAGGAGGTGATAGGTTATTCTAGAACATGTTGATTCTGGTACATGAGTAAGATGACCAGTAAAAATACCATTGCAAGTAGGAAACATTTTTTCTGCTCTCAGAAAAGTACTTTGAGCAGGCTGGTGACATTTGGGATACATCTGCATATAATGGTAAAATCACAGGAGTCACAGTGATTACACAAAGAGTAATATAGGACGAAAAGAACTTGCTAAACAGAACTTTATAGACAGTAACATTTAAAGACAGAATAGGAATTACAGACACATGCATATGCCAACACATGCATTCCCTCTCTCCCACACACAGGGGCCAAGAAGAAATGAGAGGTGGGGGAAAAAAAAAAACCCAGGAGAATGAAATATGATGAATGCAAAGGAAGAGAATTTATAAAGGAAAGGACTAAACAATATGTCAAATGCTTCCAAACAATAGAGGAAGCTAACAGATACGCCAGTATTGATCTTAAAATAGCAATTGGAACAGATTATTGTTGATTGAAGAATGAATGGAAAGTAAGGAGACAGGCAATGAATATAGAGGAATCTTTCAAGATTAGCTCCAAAATGAGGAGAAAGAATTTGGATAGTTGCTGGACTAGACTGTAGGAGTAAGAGAGGTAGCTTTATGTTTTATATTTAGATAAGAAGTAGTTTCATAGATAATTATAGTATTATAGTTTTTATGTTAAATTAATAATAAGTGCAAGTTCCTTTAGGCTGGATCTTGGCACTGCATTCTGGTGGACATCACTATAATCCATAGTCTGGCCATGGGTTTCAAACATTGACCTTACATATATTAAAGTATATCAATGGGTTAGTCAGAATATTAATTTTATTAATTTTATTTATTTTTTTAGAATATTAATTTTAAGAGACTTTTTTTTTAGAACAGTTTAGATTTACAGAAATCTTCAGCAGACAGTATAGGGGATTTTGATATAGTCTTCCTCACCCCTCAACCCCACACACTTTGCTTGATAGTATCTTACATTAGTGTGGTCTATTTATTATGAACCAATATTAATATATTGTTATTAACTGTAGCTCATCATCTATTCAGATTTTCCTAAATTTTATCTAACACTGCTTTTCTGTCCTAGAGCCATGTCCCCTTAGATCCAGGATTTTCTTTTTTTTGACAGGTGACAATTTTGGGAAGTGTTGGTCAGGCACATTACAGGATGTCCCTATACTGGAGTTTCATGGGTTTTTTTTTTTTTTAATTCTTAGAAGTGATCATGGCTTTTGTAGAGGAAGGTCATAGAGGTAGAAGTATTAATTTTTATCACATCACATCCAGGGTAAATATAATCTACATCCCTTATGATTGTTGATGTTGATTTTGGTTACCTTGCTAAAGTAGTGTTTGTCAGTTTCTTTCACTGTTACTTCTCTCCTATCCCACCCCTCTTTCTTATACTGTATTTCTTTTGTTGTTGCAGTTTTTGGCTGGGGTCGGGTTTGAACCTACCACCTCTGGCATATGGAGCCGGCACCCTACTCTTTGAGCCACAGGCGCCGCCCTATCCTGTATTTCCTCAGGAGGAAGTTACTATGGGCAGCCCAGATTTAAGGATTTAGGAGTTATGTTTTCCCTCTTGAGAGCTAACAACCTACATAAGTTATTCAGAATTCGTCTGGGTAGGAGATTTGTCTTTTGTTTCCCATTTATTCATTTACTTAATTATTTTTATCAGTATGGATTCATGGATAGTTCTCTTATCCTTTGAATATTTCTTTTACTCAATACTACTTTGTTTATTTTATTATTCCAATAGTTCCACCTTCAGCCTTTGAGAGCTCTTTAAGTTAGCTCTTGGGTCACTTTGATATACCCTTATCATTGTAAGTGTGTGTGTGTGCGTGCGCGCGCATATGCCTTGAGCCCTATGATTCATCTATTCATTCCTCCCATTCTTGCCTTAAGCTGTGGCAATCATTGATATTTCTTCTTTCTCTATTCTTTGCCTTTCCCAGAATATAATACAATTGGAAGCATCCACCATGACATATAGCGTTTTATGTTTAGCTTCTTTTACTTACAATATGCATAAATGTAGCGTGCATTTGAGCATAGCTTGTCTTTTTGTGGCTTGACAGAGGATTTCTTTTTATTACTGAGTAATGTTTCATTGTTTAAACATACTGGTTTGCTTATCCATTCACTTATTGAAGAACATCTTGGTTGCTTCTACTTTGAGTAGTTATAAATAAAACTGCTATAAACATTTGAGTGCAGGTATTTTTGTGTACATAAGTTTTCAACTCAAATGAATAACGAGGAACCTGATCATATGGTAAGACTATGTTTAGCTTTGTAAGAGTGTGCCAAACTGTCTTCTAAAGTGGCTGTACCAGTTTGCATTTCCGCCAGCAGTGAATGAGAGTTTCCATTGCTGAGCATCATTGCCAGCATTTTTTATTGTCAGCATTTTGGATTTTAGCCATCCTAATAGATGTATAGTGGTATTTCATTTTAACCTGAAATTATCTAATGAAAAATGATGTTGAGAATCTTTTCATATCTTTATTTGCCATCTGTATGCTTCCTTTGGTTAGTGGGGTTTTCACTCATTTGGCTATTTGTTATTGAATTATTTATTTTCTTGTGGTTGAGTTTTAAGGTTCTTTGTATATTTCAGACATACTTCTTTCATCAGATGTCTTTTTTTTTTTTTCTTTTTCTTTTTTTGAGACAGAGTCTCACTATGTCACCCTGGGTAGAGTGCTGTGGCCTCTAGCTCACAGCAACCTCAAACTCTTGGGTTTAAGTGATTCTCTTGCCTCAGCCTCCCAAGTAGCCGAGACTATAGGAGCCCACCCATAATGCCCAGCTATTTTCTTGTTGCAGTTGTCATTGTTGTTTAGCAAGCCCAGGCCAGGCTCAAACCTGCTAGCCTTGGTGCATGTGGCTGGCACCGTAACCACTGTGTTACATGTGCTGAGCCTATCAGATGTGTTTTGCAAATATTTACTCATAGTATGTAGCTTGTATTTTCTTCCTTTTAACAATGTCATTCAAAGAACAGAAGTTTTCAATTTTAATGATCACCTTATTTTTTTCTATTTTTATGCTTTTGCAATTGTATGTAAGAACTCATTATTAAACAAAGTTCACATATTTTTTTCTACATTATCTTTTATAATTTTATAATTTTACACTTTACTTTTAGGCCATGATACATTTTTAAGTTAATTTTTGTGACAGACATTAAAATCTGTACCTAGATTCTTTTTTTTATTTTCTGAATATAGATGCCCAAGTGTTCCAGTACCATTTGTTGAAAATTCTAACATTTTTTTCATGTAAATTGCCTTTGCTCCTTTGTCAAAGATTAGTCGGGTACATGTATATGTGGATCTATTTTGGAGGTTCTCTATTCTTTTCCAGTGATCTGTGTGTTTACTGTCAATACCATGCTGTCCTGGTTTAATAGCTTTATGTTTGGTCTTAAAGTCAGAGAGTGTCCATTTTCTAATTAGTCCTCCTTTAACATAGTCTTGGCTATTCTGAGTCTTTCAAATTTCCATATAAACTTTGGAATTAGTTTGTTGATATTTATATAATCACTTGCTGGGCTTTTGATTGGAGTAACCTTAATTTATAGATCAAGTTGGAGAGAAATGACAACTTAACAAAATTGAGTCTTCCTATCCATGGAAGGCAGTTATGCTCACCACTAAACCACCCAGATACTTTGAGTTTTCTTATCCATTAACATGGAATACCTCTTCATTTGTTTAGATAGTCCTTGATTTTTTTGATCAGACTTTGGTAGTTTTTCTCATATAGGTGATGGCTATCCTAAAACATCTAACGTGACTACTGCACAATCAATGCATATAACAAAATTATACATGTACTCCACAAATTGTAAAAATAATGAAAAAAGAATGAACCCTTCTTGTGATTTGGAGATAGATTAATTTTGGAATAAAACGACTTTCTAGATGATTAAAATATATCAAAATATAATTTTAAATGTCTTCACAGTTGGCTATTGTAATGATATTAAAATGCTATAACAAGAAAAAAATACATTACACTCATTAACCATTTTCTCATTTTCTACCACCTTCCAACTCATTCGCTTTCTGAATCTTCATTGCCTATCATTATACTCTCTATATCCAGGTGCACACATTTTTTAGCACCGACTCATAAGGGAGAACATACAATTTTTTGACTGTCTGTGCTTGGCTTGTTTCACTTAAGATAATGGCTTCTAGTTCCATCCATGTTGCTGCAAAAGACATGATTTTATTCTTTTTTATGGATGAATAGCATTCCGTTATGTAAATATACAACATTTTCTCTATCCATTTATCTGTTGATAAGCATGCAGGCTGATTCCATATCTTTTCTATGAGATATATTTTTCATATATTGATTTCCTTTCTCTTTGGGTAAATACCAATAGTGGGATTGCTGTATTCCATGGTAGTTCTATTTTTAGTTCTTTGAGAGAGTGCCATACTGTTTTCATCAGAGGTTGTACTAATTTTCATTCCCACCAACTGTGTCTAAGAGTTTCCTTTTCTCTGCAACCTCCCCAGTGTCTGATATTTTTCATCTTTTTAAAAATTTTATTATTTTTTATTAAATCATAGCTGTGTACAATAATTCCTTTATGGGATACAATGTGCTGGTTTTATATACAATTTGAAATACTTATAACAAACTTAACAGTCTTCACTTCACTTTCTTAATTATTGTGTTAAGACATTTATACTCTACACTTAATAGATTGACATGGACCCTTATAAAACTCAATAGCCACTCTGACTGGGGTAACATAATAGCTCATGGTTTAATTTGCATTTCTCTGAGATTCTTTTGTTGCTAATATTCTCACTGTATCTCGCATAGTGCCCCGGTCTTCTTTCCCCCTTCTTACTGAAGCCGCTTGCAAAAAGCACAATTATGTCTTTATATTCACTATCTTCAGTCAAAAAGAATGTTCAATCGCTGACCTATGTACAAACTTCTTCCTTTTTTTGTGCTATGCCTCTACTGTTCTCTTAGTTCTTATGCTGTGCAATACAGTGTATAGATTACATGTGTCTTCTGAGGACTTGAAATGTGGCTAGTGGCATGAATTGAAATTATAATATTTTGGACATACTTGGTTAAGTAAAGACAGGGAAACAATCCAAGTGCCCACCAATACATGAATGGAATCATAAAATGTGGTGCGTACATCCTGTGGAGTACTATTCAGACATAAAGAAGAATGATGAACTAGTATCTTCTTAGTCATCCTGGAGAGAACTAGAGACCATTCTTCACAAAAATGGAGGAAAAAACACACGTGTACTCAATACCAGGTTGGAACTGGTCAAACAACACTTACGTGCCTGTATTAAAGTAAATCTCAATGAGAATGAAGCTGGGAGAGGGGGGAGAAAGGGTTGATAAATTCACACCTATTGGGTACCGTGCATACTGTCTGGATGGGAGGCACACTTATAACCTTGACTCAATTTGTACAAAAGCAAAATACATAAACAAAACATAGGTACCCCCTAATATTCTGAAAGTAAAAAAAATCATTAAAATGGATTTCACTCATTAATTTTACCTTTTCAAATACAGATACTATTAAGAAATGAGTATAACTGTGATGGATGTGTTACTTAGTTCAATGTAAGCATTTCACATTGTA